>SJYV01046797.1:12265-70964 GCA_006410875.1 Neotragus pygmaeus | reverse complement strand
CACCTCGTGCAAAGAGCTGACTCATTGAAAAAGACCCTGATGTTGGGAGGAACTGGGGGCAGGAGGAGAAGGGGATGACAGAGGATGAGACGGCTGGATGGCATCACTGACTCAATAGACATGAATCTGAGTAAACTCTGGGAGTTGGTGATGGATAGGGAGGACTGGTGTGCTGCAATTCATGGGATCACAAAGAGTCGGATACCACTGAGCAACTGAACTGAACTGAACTGATGGAACACATCTTAAGAATCATGTAATTTATTGACTAATGGGAAAGCATTTTTTTCAAAGCACTTGTGGAAAAAGTGTGTGTATTTTGTATTTATCTCATATTCTGTAACAAATATAAAGTCATTATGAGCTTTATAATATGGTTTACTTTGCTTCTGTATTTTCTATACAGAGACTAGCTAATAGAACAAAAAGGATATAAAGACAAATCTAAAGTTATAACTATCTTGGTAACGAAAAGAACTTGGGAAACACTGTCAACCAACATAACCAACATGATATTTATCGAACTTCTCCACTCAACTACACAAGAATTTAGATTCTTTGAAATGTTCATGGAACATTCACCAGTATAAAACACATTCTATATCAATGAAAATAAATCTTATTAAAATTAAAAAGACTAAAATAATAAAACTCTGTCCTCTTTACACAAAAATTTAGAAATTAAATAACACANAGATTCTTTGAAATGTTCATGGAACATTCACCAGTATAAAACACATTCTATATCAATGAAAATAAATCTTATTAAAATTAAAAAGACTAAAATAATAAAACTCTGTCCTCTTTACACAAAAATTTAGAAATTAAATAACACATTTTCAAGTAACCAAAGATTCAAAGAAAAAAAAATCACAAGAGAAACTGAAGAATACTTTTAACTGAATGGAAATGAAAGCAACGTATCAAAAAAATTTAGGAAGCAAACGAAATAGAGTATTAAAATTCTCATATGCGAAAAGAAGAAAGTTCTCAAATCAGTGAGCTAATGTTCCACTTTAAGAAGAAACAAAGAGAAAATCAATCCAAAGTGAGCAGAAAGAAAAAAATATTAAATGCAGACATCCAATTGAATACAAAGAAAACACTAAGAAAACTCTACACAACCAAATGATAGCTCTTCAACAAGATAAGTAAAATTGATAAACTAGTTGGAATGATCATGAGAAAAAAAGAAAAAAGACAAATAACAAATATCAGGAATAAATGGGAATGGGAGAATCACTATAGAACTTAAAAACACTGAAAATTTAATAATAAAATACTATAAATATTTTACTTTAATAAATTTAATAACAAATACAATAGAACAACTTCTTGAATAACACAAATTGCCAAAGTCCACTTTAGAAAGAAACAGATAACCTAAGTAACCCGTATTAATTAACCTAAATGTATAGTTAAAAACTTTCTAAATACAAACATACATATTCAAACTCAAATTTCAAGTCAAGATGAATTTCCTGGTGAATTCTACTAAATATTTAAGTATAGATCAATATCTCTTTCAATATCCTTAACACAGATGCAAAAATCTTGAACAAAATATTAGCAATTTAAATCTGCTGCTGCTGCTGCTGCTGCTGCTGAGTCTCGTCAGTTGTGTCTAACTCTGTGCAACCCCATAGACGGCAGCCCACCAGGTTCCCCTGTCCTGAGATTCTCGAGGCAACAACACCGGAGTGGGTTGCCATTTCCTTCTCCAATGCATGAAAGTGAAAAGTGAAAGTGAATTTGCTCAGTTGTGTCCAATTCTTAGTGACCTCATGGACTGCAGCCTACCAGGCTCCTCCATCCATGGGATTTTCCAGGCAAGAGTACTGGAGTGGGGTGCCATTGACTTCTCCAAATTTAAATCTAGTAATATGTAAAATGAAAAGTACATCATGACCATATAAGGTTGCTTCTTATATGTAGTGTGTATATTTGTGTCTTTCAATAAATTGGTATATTTCATTTATCAAATTTACTTAAATAAGACACTTATAATATTTCCTCATTAAGCTTTTGATATTTGTAAGTTCTATGCTTATGTCCTTTCCCACTTTTCACCATGGTCGGTAATGAATGTTGATGACACTTACCGTGATGACCATTTTGCAATGTATACAAGTATCAGATTACTATTTGTTGTACACTTGAAATTAACATAATGTTGTATGTCAATTGTATCTCAATTCAAAAAAAAAAACAAGGAATGCAGTTCACCGTATCAATAGACCAAAGCAAAATAAAAAATGATCATTTCAATAAATGCAGAAAAGCAATAGATAATTTTAGCATATACTCATAAATTGAAAAAACAAATCCTCAGCAAACCTGAAGGGAACTTCTCGACTTCATAACAGACACTAGTGAAAAATTTACATCTCACACCATGCTTCCTGGGAAAGAATTGAGGATATAACAAAAAAGTTTATTCTTACCACTCCCATTACAGTGGAAGCAGCCATGTAAAGAGCCAAAAAAAAATAAATATAAAGCATACATATTTACAAAAGAAGTAAAACTGCTTCTATTTGCAAGTAACTGGTTATGTGCAAAGTCACAGGGAGAAGCTGCTGCTGCTGCTGCTAAATCACTTCAGTCGTGTCCGA
The DNA here is from genome assembly GCA_006410875.1 of Neotragus pygmaeus. Classification (NCBI taxonomy): domain Eukaryota; kingdom Metazoa; phylum Chordata; class Mammalia; order Artiodactyla; family Bovidae; genus Neotragus; species Neotragus pygmaeus. The sequence continues at coordinate 68,349 of SJYV01046797.1, read as the reverse complement.
CTCTGTGCGACCCGAGAGATGGCAGCCCACCAGGCTCCTCTGTCCCTGGGATTCTCCAGGCAAGAACACTGGAGTGGGTTGCCATTTCCTTCTCCAATGCATGAAAGTGAAAAGTGAAAGTGAAGTCGCTCAGTCGTTTCCGACTCTTCGAGACCCCATGGTCTGCAACCTACCAGGCTCCTCCGTCCATGGGATTCTCCAGGCAAGAGTACTGGAGTGGGGTGCCATTGCCTTCTCCAAAGGAGAAGCTAGTAGAATTATAAAGGGAATTAAGTTAGGTCTCAGGACACAGGACCATATGCAAAAGTCCATTGTATTTGATCTATATATTGACAAAAAAGTGGAAATTTAAAAATCTTTAAATGTTATTTACAGAAACTGCAAAAGCCAAGAACTACTAAGGGATAAATTTAAAGTATATTCAATATCTGTATAATGAGAACTACAGAACAATGCTTAAATAAATTAAAGATAATATAAAGGAATAGATCAGAAGACAGTAAGACATTAAGATGGCAATTTCCCCCTAAATGATCTATATATTCAAGCAGTCTCAATCAAAATTATATCATGATATTGTATAGAAATTGATGAGTTAATTCTAAAGTTTATTATTGGTAAAGAACTAGAACAGCCAAAACAATTTTGAGAAGTAAATATAAAGCTGGAGGACAATTTGATTTTAACACTTATTATAAAGCTATAGCAATCAAGACATTTTAGTATTGACATAAATATAAACAATGAAATTGGACTTCCCAGGTGACTCAGTACTAAAGAATCCACCTGCCATCAGGAGATGTAGGTGCGATCCCTGGGTCAAGAAGATTGCCTGGAGAAGGAAATGGCAACCCACTCCAGTATTCTTGCATGGGAAATTCTATGGAGAGGAGCCTGGTGGGCTACAATTCATGGAGTCACACAAAGTCAGATACAATTTAGTGACTAAACAACAGCAACAGACAATGTAACAGCAATGAAAATAATAAACTCACACATCCAATGTCTATTGATTTTTTTAAACTTAGATAGCAAGATAATCCAATAAGTAATAGTCTTTTTGTTGTTGTTGTTGTTGTTGTTGTTATTGTTTTTCCACAAGTAGCACCAGAACAATTGGGCATCTATACACCAAAGAAGAGGAGGAGAAGGAGAAAGGGGCACAGGAGGAAAAGGAAGAAGGAGTAAGCAGAATCGGCCTCCACTAAATGAACCAAAGCAAAGCAAAACACAAAGAAATCTCTCCCCTTACCTCACAGCACACACAAAATTAAACCAAAATAGAATATTGACAGTGATATTTTTAAAAAAGTACCACAATAAAAACTCTTCAAGAAAATGTGGAATAAAATACTTGCAATCTTAAGGAAATTAAACACTCCTTAGATAAATGCAATGGAGAAGGCAATGGCACCCCACTCCAGTATTCTTGCCTGGAAAATTCCATGGATGGAGGAGCCTGGTAGGCTGCAGTCCACGGGGTCGTGAAGAGTCAGACATGACTGAGAGACTTCACTTTCACTTTTCACTTTCACGCATTGGAGAAGGAAATGGCAACCCACTCCAGTGTTGTTGCCTGGAGAATTCCAGGGACAGGGGAACCTGGTGGGCTGCCGTCTCTGGGGTCACACAGAGTTGGACACGGCTGAAGCAACTTAGCAGTAGCAGTAGTAGCAAATAAATGCAAAAAGTCAAAAGCATTTAGAAATATTATGAAATCTATTTTATCAAAATGAAAACTTCCTGCTTTTTGAGTGAGTGCTTATTCATGTCTGACTCTTTGCGGCCCTGTGGACTGCAGCTCACCAGACTCCACTGACCAGGAAATTTCTCAGCAAGAATACTGGAGTGAGTTGCCATTTCCTACACCAGGGGATCTTCCGGATCCTGTGATCGAACCTGGATCTCTTTTGCCTCCTGCACTGGCAGGTGGATTCTTTACTACCTTGTTACCTGCGAAGCTCTTTGAATGCCAGTATTTAAAAAGATGAAATGGCAAGGCATAGACAGGGATAAAATATTCATAATATATAGATATGAAGAATCTATAGATTTTTATATTCATAATATATAGATATATAATGTTGGCTTTTTCCAGAACAAAAAGAGGATTCTTACAATTCAATAACAAGAAGAGCAATAATCTAATAGAAAATGGATAAAATATTTGAACGGATAATTCACAAAAGAAGATGTACAAGGAGCAAATAAGTATACCGTAAGATGCTCAACATTATCTGTCCTTAGACAAATGCAAATTTAAACTATACCTGTTGGAATGGCTGCAAATAAAAAGATGAATAATACCAAGTGTTAATGAGGATGTGGGACAATTGCAACTTTTATATACTGCTGGCGGGTGTTAATGGTACTGGATATTTTTGAAAACCAGTTGGCTTTTTGGCATTTTCTTATAAAGTTAAATGTATACTTGCTTATAATCTAGCAATCCTGCCCTAAGTTATTAACCCAAGATAAATGAAAGAGTGTTCATACAAGGACTTGTGCATGAACGTTCACAGAAGCTTTTTTCCCAAGAGTATTAACACTGGAAACAACTTTTGTATCCATCAACTGGTAAATGTATCAACATGTTGTGATATGACTATACAATGGCATGCTACTTAGCACTGAAAGAAAGAACTTATTAATAAATGTAACAGCATGTATGAATCTCAAAAACATGCTGAGCAAAATAATCTAGACTCACAAAAATTATACACTGTCTCACTCTATTTATAACAAATTCTAAGAAAGGCAAATTAAGTTCTTAATTGGAGCTGGCTGCCTGCATCAGGGTAGGGAGAAGGGACTGACTGGATAGATAGAAGCAGAAGTGAATTTTAGGGAGTAATGAGAAAGTTGTTTTTTTTAATTTGACTGTGGTGGTAAATACACAAGAATGTCTATTTGTCAAAACTCAGCAAACAGCACACATACAATGGGCCTAATTTTTTTTAACTATATCTCTATGAAATTTATTAAAAGGAAATGGAACATGAACAGGCTAAGTGGGCATCTTCCTTAGTTACTGGAAGAAATTTCTTAGTCTGCAGAATGGATAAGAATGCATATGAGATTTGTGAATTTTTTGCTTAATGCTACTGACATGTTCCTCATTAATTGCTTGGAAAACAGCCAACTTCCCAGTATTTTCTGCTTCCTCTTTCCTTTTTCAATGAAAACTGGCAACACATCTAAAAGATATATAGTAATCTATGTCCTAGTTATCTAGATTTGTGAAGTTTCATCATGAAAAAAAGTGAAGGTAAATATGTGAATACAACAAAATAGATGTGATTGTGTTTATAAAACAAAAAATGATGTAAATGTAAGGTGTAGGGTCCGATTCACAGAAAGAGCTCAGGACATTCTCCCTTAATTGAATCCAATGGTTAATATGAGATGCACATTTGGATCTGTCACAAAACCGAAATTAAACTTAGTCCCTGGGAAGCAGTTAATATTTGGTACAAAATCCAACCCTTTGCCTTTGGAAAGAAGTGAAGAAGGATTTGGCAGTGGGAATAAAAATCTGGCAGGAGAAATTTGGGGTGGTCAACATTTGATATATGATGCTTTAGAGAATATTATATTATCTGGAAGTTAAGTCGATAGAATTGATGACATGTAATAAGATAGCAAAGCTGGTTGAGATGATTTTGCTATATTTTTAGGTCAGGTGAGATGAGGAATACTCTTTGAATCATGTTATTTTAAAATTCAAAACAATATTTCCACATAAAATGAAGAACATCCACTGAATCAAATTGCCAACATCTGTTGGCTCATAGAAAAAGCAAGATAGCTCCAGAAAAACACCCTTCTCCAGGGAATCTTCCCAACCAAGGGATTGAACCCAGGTCTCCTGCATTGCTGGAGAAGGAAATGGCAACCCACTCCAGTACTCTTGCCTGGAAAATCCCATGGACGGAGGAGCCTGGTAGGCTGCAGTTCCTGGGGTCACAAAGAGTGAGATGTGACTGAGTGACTTCACTTTCACTTTTCACTTTCATGCAGTGGAGAAGGAAATGGCAACCCGCTACAGTGTTCTTGCATGGAGAATCCCAGGGATGGAGGAGACTGGTGGGCTGCCATCTATGGGGTCGCACAGAGTTGGACATGACTGAAGCAACTTAGCAGCAGCAGCAGCAAAGCCTTTGACTGCATGGATCACAACAAACTGGAAAATTCTTCAAGAGATGGGAATACCAGACCACCTTAGCTGCCTCCTGAGAAATCTGTATGTAAGTCAAGAAGCAACGTTTAGAATTGTACATGGAAAATGGAATGGTCCAAATTGGGAAAGGAGTATATCAAGGCTATATATTGTCACCCTGCTTATTTAACTTATATACAGAGTACATCATGCAAAATCCCAGACTGGATGAAGCATAAGCTGAAATCAAGATTGCAGAAAGAAATTTTAATAACCTCAGACATACAGATGATACCACCCTTAGGGCAGAAAGCAAAGAGGAAGGAAAGAGCCTATTGATAAAAGTGAAAGAGGAGAGTGAAAAAGCTGGCTTAAAACTCAACACTCAGAAAATGAAGATCATGGCATCTGGTCCCATCAGTTCATGGGAAATAGATGGAGAAACAATGGAAACAGTGACAGACTTTATTTTCTTGGGCTCCAAAATCACTGCAGATGATGACCGTAGCCATGAAATTAAAAGATGCTTACTCCTTGGAAGAAAAGCTATAAGGAACCTAGACAGCATATTAAAAAGCAGAGACATTACTTTGCAACAAAGGTCCATCTGGTCCAAGCTATAATTTTTCCAGTAGTCATGTATGGATGTGAAAGTTGGGCTATAAAGAAAGCTGAGCACCGAAGAAATAATGGTTTTGAACTGTGGTGTTGGAGAAGACTTGAGAGTCCCTTGGACTGCAAGGAGATCCAACCAGTCCATCCTAAAGGAATTCAATCCTGAATATTCATTGGAAGGACAGATGCTGAAGCTGAAGCTGAAACTCCATTACTTTGGCCACCTGATGCGAAGAACTGACTCACTGGAAAAGACCCTGATGCTGGGAAAGATTGAAGGCAGGAGAAGGGGTTGACAGAGAATGAGATGCCTCAATGGAATCAATGATTTGATGGACATGAGTTTGAACAAGCCTGGAAGTTGGTGATGGACAGGAAAGCCTGGTGTGCTGCAGTCCATGGGGTTGCAAAGAGTAGGACATGCCTGAACTACTGAACTGAACTGAACTAAAAATGAAGAAAGAAACATGTTAAACAACTTGCTTTTGGTTTCCCAAATGAATAAGAGAATCTAGAATAAAACTCTGGCTTTATGACGAGGATTCAATGATTTTTCTATATTGCAATGTTGCCTCAAACATATCATTGACAGTCATAAAGGTCATTATCTAACCTAGAATAAGGGCATAAATAGCTATTTTGAAAGCCATGTACTTGGCAATGATAACACAAATTTATTGGTGAAAGTTTTTCATTGGCAATAAAGAAATTTAGTTTTATTATTATAAAAAGAGAAATCACTAAAGAAATTTCTCCACTCAACCTAATACTTAAAAACAGTATGAATCTACCTCAAAGGCTAGAAAACAACAGTTTATGTCATAATATGATACATAGAGATACAACTGAAAGCATCAAAAATTAATACTTTTATACCTGAGCTGTATTCCCCTAAAAGCAGATAATGTGAATTATTTAAGGGTAATTTCGAGCTGAGGAAAATTCTTCAGTATCATTTGCCTTTGGGAATGCAGAAAGCTTATCTTGTAATTCACTTCACAGGTCTATAGGTTTGTTTTCTGTCTTACACTCTAATACTCTTGTCAATCTGTTTTTTTTACAATTGAACAATTTAGGAATGTAGCATCATGCTCGCTTCAGCAGCACATATACTAAAATTGGAATGTAACATCAAAACTAACTGCTGAAGGAATATTCTTCTTAGTGTTGAAATTTTTTTTTCAATCAATACATGCTAAAAATCAATAAAAGCAAAATAAAAAGGACTGATACGCCTGTACTCAAATAGGACATATATTGAAACACGTCATATGGAGTAAACCTTAAGAACACAACTGATGTTCTGTTATTTTTAACCCAGTGGACCAGATAAATTTTATGTCACTTTTTCTTCATAAAAATAATAATACTGTAACCTCGGTCTAGAGGGGTCACTGACAAGTGCTCCTTGGCTGCGTTTTATTCTGAGAAGAAAAAGAAATTTATGATGGATTGAAAAAGATTTTGCTGAAACTCAGTGAAAGAAGATTAATATTTGAATCCTTCTCAGTGCCAGTACTTATCTGAGAGGGGGGAAAAAAGTTCAGTTTAAGGTAAGAAGACACTAAGGAGGAAACAGGAGAAAAGTTTGTGCAAGAAGAAAATAGGAATGAGATTTAAAGGCCTTGAGGGTAAAACTCAGAAGTATATATTTACAAGAAGATCTGAGACCTCAAACAGCAGGATACGAAGCAGAAAGGAGGGCTTGGATTCTTAAGAGGTATATATTCAGTATACAATGTTTGGCTTTTTAAAAAACAATGTCTGTACTTTTGCCCAGTTAGAATTATTTTAGAATTGGTTTCCTTGCCAAATATTAATAAAGTACTGAAATTTAGAGACTGTTTCTAAATGGTAAAATTCTGTCTCTGCTTTTATATTTTTCTCTTCAAAAATAAATGAAAATACATAATTGAGACAAGCTCTGCTTTTATCCTCATAAATAAATAAAAATACTTGATTGAGACAAAAACGAAGTATTTAAAAAATTTTATGAACACTCTATTTCCTTTCCATATAATTTGATAGGGCCCAAGTCACTGAGAGAATGCTCACAAAAAGAGATGACTCATCAAGATCTTTGCCAAAGCAAATGGGGTGTGTAGGGTCAGGCCCACAAAAGTCTGTAACAAGATTTTTAAAATTGACCTTAATTACTGCAAGGGTTAAGCAGTCATGTGAAGCTTGCAGAAATTTCAAACTGAGTATTAAAATTCTCACATAAGGACTCAATTAGAGTAGGTATTCAGCATTTGGGGAGGAACGAAGCCAGATACAATGGCTATTGTGTATGGGTATTACATTCTTTGTTTGGGCTTCCCTAGTAGTTCAGTGGTAAGGAATCCCTGCCAATGCAGGAGATGCAGGTTCCATCCCTGGGTAGAGAAGATCCCCTGGAGAAGGAAATGACAACCCACTCCAGTATTCTTGGCTGGGAAACCCCATAGAACCTGGCAGGCTACAATCCATGGAGTCACAAAAGAGTTGGAGATGACTTAACGACTAAACAACAACAATATTATGTTCTTTAGGTAAGTTAGGACTCTTGTGCACTATTTGGATATTTGAACAACATTTTTGTTGTTGTTGTTCTAGTTACTGTTGCAAGATAGCATCAAAACTATTGGTAGTATTGGTAAAATTATTTTCTATTTTTTGCATAAACTGTGTCAACAAATAAGAACCATAATAATCACAAAGCCCTTTTTATTTACAATTACCTTTCTAGGGGCTATAGAAGGGGACATCTTAATTCAGGACCTTCAGGGCACTCAGGCAGGACTTACATGTGGAAATCCCTGACTCCAAATGCCATGTTTCTCTCAAAGGATAATTTCAGTACCATATAGAGCATTTGGCATGATTGAAATTTTGTGACAAGAAATCAAAAACAGAGACCAAAGAAAGTAACAATTCCAATATCTCATTGGAGACACTAAAGTGATACCAAAGTCCTATCCTGGGGTTTAAACTTGGCCTTAAAATGAGTCTCATCCTCTTCTTTGAGTGTGGAGCAAACCTTTCTGGAAGGAAAAACATCTAAATGAATTGGGTAAGTAAAGAATCTAGGGAGAGACGCAAGACAATGTTGAAGACAAAGGGTAAATTTAACTACAAGGTTAGAGGCTACAGGAACAGAGTGTCACATAGTGTCTTCAGATAATTAGTTACAAAACATTGTTGGAGTCATTTAAATGGAGTCATGTGTCTAAAAGAAACATAAGAACAGGCTCGTGGAAAACTCTTATGGACAATAAAATAGACTTTACCAAGAGTCCTATGTTTACAAACATGTTTATAGTGTAAATATTATTCACAATGACATGGTATAAGAATGAACATGAAAGACTTTATAAGGAGGATCTTCCAGTGTATTTTGGCAAAGCAGAGAGTAATAAACTAAAATGTATACGGGGATTGTTCTAAATAAATATGAGTCCTATTATGTTTTAAAGTAAATTAATGAGTGCCAAATTAGAATGTTGGCTGGAAAAAAATAAAAAAAAAACATGTAGCAGAAAGCATCTTGTATTTAAAGGTGGCTGTACTCCAGTACTCTTGCCTGGAAACTCTCATGGACTGAGGAGCCTGGTAGGCTGCAGTCCATGGGGTCGCTAAGGGTCAGACACCACTGAGCGACTTCACTTTCACTTTTCACTTTCATACATTGGAGAAGGAAATGGCAACCCACTCCAGTGTTCTTGCCTGGAAAATCCCAGGGAAGGGGAGCCTGGTGGGCTGTCATCAATGGGGTTGCACAGAGTCGGACACGACTGAAGCGACTTAGCAGCACCAGCTAATTTTAACATGTGATAATTCAAAGGACAGCATTTTACATGAAAATAATTTTGAAATTATATTCCCATATGAAATTTTAAAACCAAGCATCAGAATCTATACGAATATTATCAGAGACATATCTGATCACTCTGAAGTTGAATATGCCCTGTAGAAATGAAAGGACAAAATAATCAAAGAAGAGCAAATGTTCTTAGAACATAGATGATGTGGTTTGAAAGATTATTTTTCTAAAAGTAGAAAGAAACAGAAACAAAGAGATAAATCCATAAGATGATAAATGAAAGCACTCTAGAGCAACAGAGCTGTTTCCTCACTCATTTTCTTATAAACCCAGGTGAATGCAGCATATATGTAAATGCATTAATTGTCAAATACCACACCTTGCACCATGTAGTCACCAAAACTTGGAGAGAATTCATGAATAAAATATCATTTCCAGTTTGGAATATTCAATACAATTATTTGGTTTCAACTTTTGGCTCATATATATATATATATATATATATATATATACATATTTCCAGCTAATTTTAGCAACATCTATATTTCCTGTCTTTGAATTTTAGAGGTAAGCACTGTACAATGGATTAAAAAGTAATGAATTCTAATTCAGCATTTACCTCCAATAAGGTGTGAATACAGGAAGGTCCTATCAGCTCATGGAAGTTTAGTTTCTTCTTCCATAATTCAAGGAGGTGAAGGAGAACAGAAAATTTCTAAACTCTAGAAAATCCATGATTTTTATGTCACTCATCAATTACTTAGTTATATACAATTTTGAATTATTCAGTAGCCTTCTTAGTTAGATTTTAAGTGCCCTAGATATACTGTCACCTAGCACAGTGCTGGGTGTTAACTAGGTGTTTTAAAAAATGCTTCTTGATGGGATGACTGTTCACTGAAAGAATATTGGAGGCCAAGAAAAGGCTTATCACTGTGCACTTGGATATTCTCTACTCTAGAGCTGCCCTCTTTTAGCAGTATAAAACTGGATGGTTGAAGAGTTTGTTTGAAAAGAAAGACTTTCATTATCAGTTTAAAGTGCACTATCTTTCAACTGTTATGTTATATTATCTATAACCTAGAAGACTAGTTCATGCATAATTCTTTTACACATCTGAAAGTAAAATGAGTTAATGTGTGACCTACCTACAGAAATAGCAGAAAATCATTTTAAGACAGCCTAGGGAAGATGGAGAACTTTCAAACCACATTCTTATTTAGCTAGAATTTGTATAACTTTTTGTCTTTTCTTGTCCATTCTGATGGTAAATGTATGTATTAGGAGAAAAATTCTACTCCACAGTTAGCTCCATTCTTGGCCCTGATAAGACAATTACATAATCAGTTTTTTTTTTTTCATAAAGTTCCTCATTGAGGATGAGCTGTGATGTTGTGATTGTGAATAGACACTGGAAGCATCAGCTAAGTAGCATATCAGTGAATTTCAAGTGTTGCAGCAATAGTTATAAGGAAAATATGCTAAAAGTACTAAGGAATCCAGCAGGGTTATCAGAAACATAAGTTATTTTTTAAAGTTTTCTTGAATGCATCAGGGGCTCTGGGGATACATTAAAGAAATAAAAATGATGAAGGGAAAATGTGAGTCAGAAGTAACACTTTAACCTGTGAGCCTTTTTCCTCTCATCATGCCTGCCTCCACCAAATCACACTACAAAAGTCACATTTATTTTTGAAATTTAGTAAACAAGTTTACATCTCTTGAAAAAATTTTCAGTAGATGCTTACTCCTTGGAAGGAAAGTTATGACCAACCTAGATTGCATATTGAAAGGCAGAGACATTACTTTGCCAACAAAGGTCTGTCTAGTCAAGGCTATGGTCTTTCAAGTGGTCATGTATGGATGTGAGAGTTGGACTGTGAAGAAAGCTGAGCGCTGAAGAATTGATGCTTTTGAACTATGGCGTTGGAGAAGACTCTTGAGAGTCCCTTGGAATGCAAAGAGATCCAGCCAGTCCATCCTAAAGGAGATCAGTCCTGGGTGTTCATTGGAAGGACTGATGCTGAAGCTGAAACTCCAATACTCTGGCCACCTCATGCAAAGAGTTGACTCATTTGAAAAGACCCTGATGCTGGGAGGAGAAGGGGAGACAGAGGATGAGATGACTGAATGGCATCACCAACTCGATGGACATGAATTTGAGTGGACTCTGAGAGTTGGTGATGGACAGAGAGGCCTGGCATGCTGGGATTCATGGGGTTTCAAAGAGTCAGACACGACTGAGCGACTGAACTGAACTGAGACCGCACTAACACTGATGAGTGAAATAGAAGAGTCACCTATTGTACAGATTTTTTGGTAAGACAATACACATGAGAAGCATGGATTGTAAATACAATTTTTTTGCTGTCAAATTGGAAATGTCTTTAAAGTTATAAGAGAATATGAATGATAAAGAATGAGTGTGTATATGCTTAGTTGCTCAGTCATGTCAGATTCTTTGTGACCCCATGGACTGTAGCCCATCAGGCTTCTCTGTCCATGGAATTTTCCAGACAAGAATACTGGAATGGACTGCCATTTCCGACTTCAAAAGGGATGCATACTTTTCATACATTAGAAAGTCATACATTTGCATTGTGTTTTCAGGGAGCAAGAGACAGTTTTAATTCGAGAAAAGATGCATGCTCTTTGCAGCACACTTTTTCTTCTCAGAAGAAAATATGCCCTCCTTTTCTGCAAGGTGGCATGTAGATCCAGGTGCTTTTTCAGTTTGGGAGCTCTTTCGCTCCTATATTAATATTCTTCTCCAGTACTTCCTTACTGTTTTCCCTCTGCTTCCAAAATGCCCATTTCCAGTCTTAAGAAAGCCTGTACCTAACTCCTAACTCTGAAAAACTTCTGGGTCATTTGTTTCCTGTCCAAAGATCTTGAAGGAATTATCAACCTCTACACAGCTCATGCCCACAACTCACGTTTCAGGAAGAAACTGGCTTCTTTCTTCCTCACACTACTGAAGCTGTATTCACACCATCCATGTGTTTGTACTTTGTCTTCCCATCTAACATGAAAGATTTTTTGTAGGAAAAAAACTGTATCATGTACTTTTCGGTTTTCTTACACTGATGGGACTCAGACACTCAAATTACTTTTGCGCTGAAACAGTCAAGGCCCAAAAGACTCGGGAGGAACCTTTGTCCTCTCTTACTAGCTACAAGAATTTAAGATAGAAGCCCTGTCCCCAGGAAGGAGCGGTGACCGTAGATTACTTCAGTGAAATAGTAGGTATGATAGACAGTAGGGAACCCAGCAAAGCCCATTTGATCAAGGTCCTCTCTGTGTCTCATTGTCTTTGAGTGATGTAGTAAACATGTGTTCACTAAGTATGGATTCATTTCATCTTCCTGTGAATTACTTCACCTCCCTTTAAAGCCTCAGACCTCCGCCTCCTCCTTGGTGCCATTGTGCAAGTCTCTTGAGCCACATCTGACTCTTTATAACCCTATGGAACATAGCCTGTCAGGCTCCTCTGTTCATGGGATTCTCCAAGCAAAAATGATATAGTGAATTGCCTACCCTCCACCAGGGGATCGTCCTGACCCAGGGATTAAATCTGAGTCTCTTAAGTCTTGGGGATTGAGAGGCAGGTTCTTTACCACTAGTGCCACTATATACCTCATTTTGCCTTGCTGTTTTTGAAATTCTTCACACTTACGTGGATTCTCTATGCACAGGTAGTAAATATGATTCCCTCCTGTCCATCTGCCTTATATCATTTTAATTGCTAGCCAAAAGAACCAGGGAGAAGACAGTGGCACCCCACTCCAGTACTCTTGCCTAGAATATCCCATGGACGGAGGAGCCTGGTAGGCTGCAATCCATGCGGTCACTAAGAGTCAAATACGACTGAGTGACTTCACTTTCACTTTTCACTTTCATGCACTGGAGAAGGAAATGGCAACCCACTCCAGTGTTCTTGCCTGGAGAATCCCAGGGACGGGGGAGCCTGGTGGGCTGCCGTCTATGGGGCCGGACAGAGTCAGACATGACTGAAGTGCCTTAGCAGCAGCAGCAAAAGAACCAGGAGGGGAGAGAAAGAAAATCCACCCCTACCATACCACTATACACTGAAAAATAAAAGAAGAAATTAATGAATTAAATTCTTAATGACCTTTAAGAGCCCAGCTGAATCTACACAGCTACTAAAATAAGCAAATCACCTTTCATGTCTATGAATTCCTCTTTGATCTGGGACATCTGGCCTATTGCAGACTCCCAATTGGCCCTTTCTTAGGTAGAAAAAGTCACTATTCTTTCTTCTTTATATATTTGCTGTTGAGTGCTCAGAGTTCAAGCCAGGAAATTACAAAATAACAAAGATGGAATAGTGAATTTTTAATATAATGGGAAAACAGGCTGGCAACAGGAAAGAAACTCATTCTTCTTAGGCTTCTATCAAAATATTTAGTACATGATGGCTAGTTCTGAGAAAGCTATACTAGATATATTTGGATATGGACCTTATCTGTAGAAGATCACTTAGTCAAAATGTGAATAAAGATATGGTAAATAATTTTAAGATAGAATGCCCAAATATTCTTCTAAAAAATGGGAAAATTGTTAGCTGCTCTGCTTAGTGTATGATATTGCTCTGAAAATTGGAGAAACAAGAAAACAATTAAAATCATAAAGTTATAAACTACATATTTGCAAATAATTTGTGGTGTCATGTCACATTTTTATAAAATAAATATACAGAATTTCTATTTCTTCAAATAGATACAGACTTTTATAAATGCCATCATAGAAATTAAAGACCTGGAGACTAAGCTGAAAATGACTAAGTCAGAGTATACATAATTTGCTTAATTTTATTTTTTACAAAAATCTCTGAAAATATTTTCAGTTAATTTAAAATATTATTTTAAACCTTGCATAGTCTCAAAAGAATGTAACCTTGTTTCTCACTCAAGAGAGAGTAAGGATGTAACTTAGTAATGATGAATAAAGAGGTGGATCTAAATGCTTCCAGAGACTTGACTACTTTTGAATTACATGGTAGTGACCAATCATTTCAAATCCATTTACACACGCTGGATTACAAGGTGCAGAGCTTAGCTTTAAGATATCTTTCTAACATTGTTAGATATTATGTACATGACCTTTAACCACCAGTGAGAATTTGAAAAGTAAAATAAAATACAGAATCACAAGCCCTATAGTCAGACAAGACCTTATGGGGGCTCCAGTCTAATCTATACCATACAAAGCAGTGGATCGCTTCCTTCACATCCCAAATAAGTAATGATCCAAGGATGTTTTGCATATCTGTAGTATAACAATATGTCCTCATCAGTCTGCTTCTCTACAGGTTTCTACACGACAGAGTGATTCTTTCAAAAATCTAGTTAAATCAAGTCGTTTCTCTGCCCAAACTCCTTCTCTTCTTACCCAGGTAATCTTGAATCCTTCCCTAGAAGTCCCTACACAATCTGCCATGCCTCCCTCCTTTCCCAGTTCCAACTTCTCAGACTTCACCTTCTACAACTTTTCATCTTCCTCATGCCAACCTAGCTACTGGCCACTTACTTGTCTTCAAATCTATAAGCGCATGTAGTCCAAAGCTTTTATACTTGCTGTTCCGTTTGCCTGTAATACTCTCCTCCCTATTAACACAAGATTCTGTCCTCACTTTTATAAGGATTCTGCTCAAATGTCATCTTAACAAGAAGTTTTTATTAAACTTGCCATAAATTCCCACTCCTCTTGAACGCTTTCACCAGATGTTTCTTTACTGCTCTTCATGGCATTTTATCACAGTGTAGCAATATTATGTATATACTTATACTTAATTATATTTATTATCTGTCTCACTCCACTAGAATGGAAATTCCATGAGGGCACAAGATTTGTCTACTCTGTTTACACACTGCTGTATCCTAGAAAAGTGACTCCTATCAGATTTGATGTCCAATAACTACTGATTGAATGAAAGGAGAACTCATAACCTCTTATTTGAAACTATCTGTCCTTTTAGATAGGTATAACATTTAGAATGGGCTCCCCTGGTGACTCAGCCGAAAAGAACCTGCTTGCCAATGCAGGAGATATGGGTTCAATTCCTAGGTCAGGAAATGGTAACTCACGCCAGTATTTTTACCAGAGAAATCTTGCGGACAGAGGAACCTGGTGGGCTACAGTCCAAGGGGTCACAAAGAGTCAGACATGACTTAGCTACTAAGCAATGATGATTAGAACCTTATTTATAATGCTAAGCTAAAACTTGTTGCCTTGTATGGACATTTTCTACCTATAGACCTATAGACCTGGTCCTGCCTTCTAAGTCACAGAGAACAATTCTAAACATCCCCTCTCACCCAAACAATCCTTCAAACATTTGAAAAAAATGCAAATCACTCATCAGTTAGTGTCATCACTTCCTTTAGTCAGTCTCCAAATGATGTGGATTCTAATCACTTCGCACATCTTTTCTGTCACCCTCCCTTGGATATATTCTGTTTCTTTATTTTTCAAACCGAAGGTCATGACTGTAGAGTGGTTTATTGAATAAATATGGTTCAATCTGGGGAATTAGTAAAGTCTTGTGGCTTAGCATATGGTCAGTGATGCCAGATGATTCTGGATTATATACGTTCAGTCACTTGTTAACGGCCAAGTCCCTTCACCCTTTTTTTACCTCATGTTTATCATCTTTAAAAGGAGAATAATGATAATATTAGTTACCTGATAGAATTATTATGCGGATTAAAGATTAACATAGGAACTTTGAACAGTGCACTCTCCAATGTCAACTGCCCAATAGGAGAAGAGGATAACTCCAAAAAAAAGAGAAGGAGAGAAAGAAGAAAGAATGGGTCTTCTCTCCAGGCAGCAGGCTCCAGGCCCTGCCTCACCTCCCTAGACTCAAAGCAAGAAAGAAAGAAAATGAAGAAGGGAAGACAGGCTGGTGTCCTCTCCCCTCAAGAGGGAATGGCCAGCTCTTCTTACTACTCTTTCTCTGAGGAATCAGGAGAAACCAATCTACCTGAAAACTAAAGCATTTGACACTGAAAATAACTATTTTAGAGTACTTTTGTCATTAAAACTAGTTGACAATACCATGTCTACAGTATTAAGCACCTAGCTCCATTATCACATTACAAATGATATTGCCTAGCAGGATTTGTACAGTGGAAAAAAAAAAAAAAAAGTATCAAGTAAATGCAATAGTATTGTCCCTCATAGATTTTAATGAGGTGGACTCCAGTTTCTAAAGTTAAGCACCAATTGGCATGTTAAATATTTTTTCTTTTGTAAAACAGGTTTTAAAGAAGCCTCACTAGCCCAATTCATCATTAACTTCTTCCACACGCCAAACCTAGTAAATAGCAACCATTGCACTATTTTAAAATTAAGTTAAAATGGTCAGAGTGCTATGTGGCAGGCTTGCATTGGGATTAGTTTTCTATTTGGAATTGAACATTTTAGAATAAATGTTCTAGTCTGCTTCCTGGAGTCAGGGCTTCTTTCATGGCTACCGAGACTGGGTTAGTATAGTCTTGTAAACTGAATTAAGACACAGCTTTTCTGAGACCAGCACCCCTGGGAAAAGAAACAAGAAACGTTTCTTCTTTTTGCCAAGAGATATATATCCTGCTGGTGAGAAAATCTGCTACAGTGCTATCTGAAGGCTCAAACTCTGCTCACCTCAATGCTGATTTTCACACTTTCAAGAGCAACTCATGAACAAAGTCCAGGACTATTGTCTTCAATAGCATTTTACTTCCGGTCTGGTGTCCTCACTTTTTTTCACCACAGTTGCATCACAAAATAGTGAAGAATTTTTATGATTATTATTTTGGCGTTATTTTATTTAAATCTTCGACTGGATCACAGCTATTAGACAAGCCTTGTAAGTTTCCCGGCTGCTTTATTTTGGAAGCTTCCTAATTTGCTATTCCAGCTAAGGTCTCTCTCTCTCTCTCTGCAAACTACACAGAACAGTCAGATCAATCATCTGCTAATTACATTCCAGAGGACAAAATCTTTCTTTTTCCAATAATTTCCCTTCACAGTCTGAAAATATATCAAATCTTTGATGTCCTATCATCTGGCATCAAACAATGGTATCTCCCACCATCTTCTACTTCCTTATACATTTAGATCAATTTCTGAAACAGAAGATTCATGTCATTGTTCATATTGTTTCCTTTCCCTAAATCCCTTTCTATCTCCTCATTGACGGACTTTTGTTTAAATTCTACAGATCCTTCTAGTAACATCTTTTCTACAAAATTTTCCCTGCCACCAATTCCTTAAGCTTGGTATTGTTTTCTTCTCCTCTTTACCTTTTAGCATTTTATTTGTATCTTTCTTTATAACACATTTTATATTTAATCTCTTTAAGACTGTAGGTATACACAAGTACCTCTTACCAACCGAAATTCTTTGGGAATAGGGACCATGTCCTGCTTATCTTGATGTCTTTCACAGCTGTTTAACACAAGTTCCTACCATGTGGTCCATTTCTCCTCCAATAAATCAGTGAATGTAGATGTCATCCAATAGATGCTAGACTGTGAGCTGAGAACAGGAGAAACATGCCTATAGATAGATAGATAGATAGATCATCTTTTTAACCAGCTGCCTGAAACAAAATAATGCTTCATAAATGTTTGCTGACTCAAAAAACAAAAACTTGCAGTCTATCCACTGACCTTTTTAAGGAATTACTAAAAATAGTATGTTCCCTAGTCAGAAATTCAGATATTAGCCCTTATTGTGGTACAGAAGTAGGAAGAAAATCAACCACAAAAGAACCTCTATAACAACTTTTTTCATTTTCTTCATACGAAAACCTGTGATCTTTCTTTTGAAAGTTCAAGGAAATGTCAGGGATATTTTCCATTTATCCCTTTTCAAGATATCTTGGATGCACAGACTTTTTGTATAAGCTTCTTAACTTAACTCAAAAAATATTTAAACATGTTTGCAGGAACTACAATGACCACTAGTACAGAGGGGAAGGGGTAAACAAAATAGGAAAGAAGGTAGAGTTTTGAAAGTTAAGTGTTTCTTACAAATTGTTGACAACGCTTCACCCAAAATGATCAAGGCTATTGCTACTCTGCTAACAAGCCCCACTCCCACTCTATTTTTATTACTTGCTACTGCATTTTCCTAGGCAGCTCTTTTTATGCTTACACACACACACACACACACACACACACACATCAATTCTTTCGCTTTTATTGAAAAATAATGCACAACAAATTGTAACTATAACCTAATCTACAAGGTTTAATGTAGGTAGCTTTGATTTACTGGCCCATTCATAATCTGCTGGTGATTAGCCTCCCTGGAAACAATCCACTCACTTGTCTAAGTGATATCAAGGTGTTTGTTTTTAATCTATCCAAAATCTTCCTATGGACAAATGCATTATTGAAGAATTATATTTTAATTTATCTTCACACCATGCTTTTGATGGACATTTGCATTAACACAATATGATTATGCTTCTTTACACTGGTATCTATTCAAATTAGAAATTACCTGCACATACAGTCTCAGATGGTGGTCAAAAATTGTACAAAGAAGTAAGAATAGGACTCCTTAATATCACACAGCCCTGCTGCTCATCAATGAGGCTTTTTCTGTTCTAATGCTTTTGTCATGTATATGAAAGTCATTATGTAGTTTAGAAAACAGAAGATGAAGTGAAAGAGGAAGATCTGGGACCTAGGGTACATTAATATTCCACCAGCATCAAAGATATTTCCCTCGAGGGGCTCCTACAGGCCACGCTGTTATTACAGTGCCTATCCATTATCTTGTGCTGTTCTTGGTATTAAGACAATAATGGAGAGAATAGGATTATGTGCAGATGATAGGAAATGTGAAGGCAATTCAGCAAGATAGGAAATGAATGGAGACATGAGTCTTTCATCGAAGCCAGGGATGGTTTAGCATAGGGTAAGAGAGAAGATAAATGAAGCAAAATGGAATCTTTACAGGTTAGCAGGGGTAAAAATGAGTGTTTTCATATAATTCTGTGAGTTTAACCTTCTTGATAGAAAAATGCTATGGCATCTTTTTTTGAAAATTCAAGTATATGTGCCTGAGGAGATGATCGGTTTTTGTTCTAAAAATTCACTTGTTGTCAGAAAAGATGTCCAGTGCTTACAAGATCAGAAGGTGGCCTAAAGGAGTGGCATAACCTTTTAATTCACTCCCATCACTAACAAATTCGAGCTGTTATTTAAGATTCTCCTGTGGAAATGAGGAGCCCCACAACTCTCTCAACCCATCCCTTACCAAACAATGCCCGGTAAGTTAGGGTGCATTAAACTGAAGGCCAGACAGGCGAGCTCCATTAGGAAAAATGCTTAATCTAATTTCTCCAGAGCCCTCTTTCTTTTGACAGGAACCCTCCCTGTCTGTACACACACACACAGCTCACAGAGGCAATCACCCAGACAGACTTTGAAAACAGGAAAGAAAAGCCCTGGCTTTTTGCAAAGATCACCTATATTGAATGCCCAAGGCTAATGTGACTCAAAGGTTGGCATTTCACAATGATCGCGGGGAAACAAGAGCAGCAGATTGTGTCATTTGCAGACAGGGCACTGGCATAAATAAATGTTTCTGTTTATATATTAAAAAAGAACATTTAATTAAATGAAGGCACATTCAGCTACAGACAATATGACAGGGCCTGGGAGAGTGCTTTCTGTGTTCACATGCACTGCTTCCTCTTCAAACATTGCATTTGATCCTGACTTAAATTGGATAGAAATTTAACCAAACTGAGATCAACAATATAATAACATTCTCTAACTCAAAGAGTTACCGAGGGGAATTGAAGAGAAAATATTAGAGGAAATCAGCATGTAGATACACTGTATCTATAAGCTTGTCTAAGAATATGAAAGCTTTGGATATTCAGGCTGCATATGAAATGTAGATTAATATATCCTGCATGGAATTGCACTGGAGTCATTACAACTTAGTTTGAAATACATATTTTCTAAATAAGGTTGAGGACTATTTTTTAAGTGAAGAGATAAATATATATATATATGCATATATATATAAATATATATATATATTCCTTCAAAAGACACATAACCAAAGCTCAGGAGGAAGAGAAGGAGAAAAAAAAAAAATATATGTATATATCTTTATATGAAGCATAGACCAGCTGTTTGTATAGGAAAAAATAGTGTATATATAAAGAGGAAACTGTAATCAGGACCTTGAACAGCTTTTGGACCTTTTCTTCCCCCTCCCCCAGCACTTCTGGGCTCTATGGTGCACCTTCCTAGTTCTCTGGTTTTAAAAATGGCTCCATACTGCTCTCTGCTGCTGGTTTATAATTTTCTACTTGGAAATAGAGCTTGTTGCTCTGGCTGTATGTCAGGTCCTGATTAGAGCTTATAACTAAAAGGACTGTCTCTTAATTTAAAACAAGGCAGGCTGATAGTCTGCAGATTTGGACTGCTGAAGCCAGCTTCCTGGCTACATTTTTTCCTCCAAATTATCTGGACTCTTTGACCTTAAAGAGATCTCATTCTAGCCATAAGAATCATTTAAATTTAAAAGATTGCCCTCTTAAGGATATTATGTATTATCAAAAAAAAAAAAAATCCCATTGTGGATTCACATTTCTAGAAAGTGAGGTGGAAAGGAGAGGACATTGGAGATGGATGTGGAGATTAATTAATATTACTACTTAATACCCACATCACATTGAACTCAATTTCAAACAAGGAAATTAATAAAATAGTGTATGTATAATAGAGTACAGCAAAACATATGCACTCAATAAATGTAAATGAGATGTGAATCAAATCCAAGCAATTGAAATATCAGATAAAGAATTGTAAATTGAGGGAAAAATTAACTTCAGGAAAAATATATTTCAAGCATTAGATAAAATATTTGAAGTGTATTTTACTATCCTTTGAAAGCAAGAATGAGAGAAGAATGATTTATTTATCTTAATATATAGTACCAGAAAGTTAAGATTTTACCAAAAGTCATATCATTTTATAAAGGTTAATAAATTCAAGCATAATAATGTTTATTGGGTGCTTGTTTAGTGATAATATATTTCTCTCTCAGAAATAAAAATAATTATGAAAGACAGTTAAGAACTGTAATTGGATGCTATAATGTGTGACAACATGACCACATGACTTAATCCAAGTGCATATGGTCAATTGTGTGACCCTGCTTGACAGACAGGAAGTTGTTATAATCCATGTCATTATTTGGAATTGCATCTAAAGCACAAAACCCTATTACCCTGCTCAACAGACACATAAAGGAAGGAAATGAAAAGAATGATAGGAACTAATACATATAATTGGTGGGTATCATTTACCAGGGCTTTTGCCTTTGAAATTTATTATAATTTAAAGAAATTCTTTTGTGTGAATTCCCCACAGAATCAGGGTGGACCCCCACCAAAGATTTGGTTTGAATGTTGAAACATAATGCCACATACACATCAAGAAGATGTGAAAAAGTTTACTATCACGTCATGAGGCTTTCTGGAGAAAGCAAGGTGGCTTCCAACTAGCTCTAAAAATAAGCTTGAAAAAGCAGAGAAAATCCATGTGCTAGAACGTTCAACTTGACTGCACCTCTTGAACATTATAAAAATCTGGAGTTTTTTGGTGTTTCGGATATGCAGCCAGGAGGAGAGTTCCAGCACAGGGTTTGACCTTCCCACAGGTGCCAAACGAAAAAACACTTGCACTTTCTTATCAGTTTGCTCAGGAGTAGAGCAGAAGGTGAAAAAAGGAAGAGTGAGGCTTAAAAGTTGTCAGCAACCAAACATTTTTTAAAAAGGAATCACTTTACTACAAAAACCTTCAGTTTATATTAACAACAGTTCTAGTTATTTAGATAATGGTGAAAAACTCTTTTTAACACCATCCAAGATACTTCTCTGAACCAACTGATAATCTTTAAATTCAGATCATCTCTAAAAGGTGATAAAATCATTTCATTCCACTCCTAGAAACTGAAGCCTTCAGATCCTAATTATTGAAGTGAAAAAACAGAGAAAAAGAGGAGAGCAGTTTGTTTTATGAACACCTTTATCAAAGTGATTTCTACAGTAAGTATATATTAGAGTGTCCGACTGGTTGAGGCGAAGCTGATGAATAATACTCTGGCCCTGTCCTCAAGGAGTTTTCAGTCGACAGGCGGAGAGTACATCCATAAATAAATAATATCAATATTGGCAGCATCAGAAGTATAAAGAGCATGCAGAGTTATTAACTCTGTCCTGATGTCCTGAGGGCTAAAGAAAGAGTAAGAGAAGATTTTGAAAGCAAAATGAATGGAAGATTACCAGCCAAATAGAAAGCAAAAGGGATTTGAGGCAAAGAAAAACACCACAGTGGTAAAGCAATGAAGGAATAAAATGCCTTGGCACTTTCAGGCAAATGTAAGCTGTTTGGTATCACTGATGCATAACATATAAAGAAATGAAGTGACCAAAGATGAAACTGAAGAGGCAAACAAATGCCAGAGCCTGGAGGAAATGACTGGTCATGGGAAAATATTTGGGCTTTATCCAGTAGCTCAACAGTTTTCAGCCTCTTTGATCATCAGTACAAACAATTTGATTATTAATCCCCAGTGTAGACGCATGAATCTCCTAAATTATTTATAGATATTAATTAATATCTATAACATTAATATCTATAACATCTAGGACAGTAAACATCTAGGACAGATTTCCCCAGTGGCTCAGTGGTAAAGAATATGCCTGCAATGGAGGAGCTGCAGGAGATGCTGGTTCCATCCCTGGGTCAGGAAGATCCCTTGGAGGAGGGCATGGCAACCCACTCCAGTATTCTTACCTGAAGAATTCCATGAACAGGGGAGCCTGGAGGGCTACAGTCCACAGGGTCACACAGAGTCGAACATGACTGAAGTGACTTGAAGTGCCTTTGAAGCATGCATGCAAATATCTGGTACAAGTTCATCATTAATGATATTTCTAAGTTAATTCAACTCAGTGTGGCTATCACCAAGACAAACAGTACAAATTTCAATTTAGTCAAAATAAATCACTTGAAAACAGGGAATAATGAGTGGAACTGAAAGTTTAAAACAGAAACCTCAGCAAACCATTAAAATGATAATTCCAGAAGCTTGAAAATCTTGGAAACAACCTGAGTATTTGTAAAGGTTTATTAACCCTTGCTAATATTTTTTTTCACTTCCTTTACAGCTTTTGTTATGGTTAATTGTGTATATCAAGTTGAGTAGGCCACAGGATGCCCACTTAAATGTTACTTGTGCATGTGTCTGTGAAGGGGTTTCCAGATGACTCTGTCTTGCTCTCCCAGTGTGAGTGCACATCACACAATCCATTGAGGGTCCAAATAGAACAAAAAGTGGAGGGAGGGAGGATTTATTCCCTTGCCTGCTGCTTGAGCTGGGATTTGCATAGTCAGCTCCCCTGGTTCTCAGATCTTTGGACTCAGGCTATGTTCACACCATTAGTTTTCCTGTGTCTTCAGATGGCAGATGGCAGATCATAGAACTTCTCTGCCTCCATAACTCTTTGAGCCAATACGTCATAATAAATCTCCTTTTATAGATGCTATTGATTCTGTTTCTCTGAAGAACTCTGATACAAACCTATACAAGCAACCTACCTTCCCTGGGACAGAGAAGAAAATCTGCCTTCAGCCTATCAGTAGATACAGGTCTTGTAAGGCTTGGGGTTTATACAATTTAGGGAACACTTTAAAGGAAAAGTCCCCAGCATCTCCAAACAGCCCACGTTATTAGAGGTTCCCTGGAGACTGCCTACAAGGCAGGAGAGCTGGGTTTGATCCCTGGGTCAGGAAAATCCCCTGGAGAAGGTAATGACAACCCACTGCAGAATTCTTGCCCAGAAAATTCCATGGACAGAGGAGCCTGATAGGCTACAGTCCATGGGGTCACAAAGAATAGGACACAACTGAGCAACTAAACTTTTCACTTTCCTTCTTTTAAATGAAAAATAATTTTTAAATCTGCTTTTGCAAATTTTACAATATATAATCACGTAACACTTTGCTAGGACCACACTCAATCTTTGTAAGTGATCCTTGTATGTGAAAGGGCTACAACTTAAGATTTAGTAGATTGTGAATTATTCTTTCTCTGGTGTTGCCTGTATCTCAGACTCTCTGGAGTGGTGGCCACCTGCTCCTTGCTTGGTCATTTCATTTAAATTCATGAGGAAGTTGAGTTTCTTAAAGATATAGATCAACACTATAATGAAATTTTTCATGTCACCAAGAGACTGAAACATAACACTTGAAAAATAGCTGACTAACAGAACAATATCTGGGGTATTTACTTTTAGGACTACTTTACTAACATTGGGCTTCCCTGGTAGCTCAGCTGGTAAAGAATCTACCAGCAATGCAAGAGACCTGGATTTGATCCTTGGGTTGCAAAGATTCCCTAGAGAAGGGAATGGTTACCCATCCCAGAATTCTGGCCTGGAGAATTCCATAGACTGTATAGTTCATGGGGTCACAAAGAGTCACTACTGAGCAACTTTCACTTTCATTTTGTTAGCATTACTCAAGGATTAAAATTGAAAACATCAGGGATGGTGTCAACAACAGGCCTAACAAGAACAATGTGAATTTTATAAAGACACTGCAATGCAGTTTGGATCTAAGGTCATGTTAGAAAACTGCTTAGAAGCCATTTCTCCTCCAACTGCTTTTTTGTCATGAAAGTTTGGGGTACATACAATATATTATTAAATTTGCAGATAGATATTTGCTGCCAGCTCTTTGCGTGGTTCCATGCAATGTATTCAGCAGCATTTGAGGCTAAACCCATAGCAGGAGACTTTTGCACCTGGTCCACTCCATCCAAAGTAATCCTAGAGCAGACATCTTTCTAGTTTAGAAAGGAATA
This sequence comes from Neotragus pygmaeus, assembly GCA_006410875.1. Classification (NCBI taxonomy): domain Eukaryota; kingdom Metazoa; phylum Chordata; class Mammalia; order Artiodactyla; family Bovidae; genus Neotragus; species Neotragus pygmaeus. Next base: position 43,861 of record SJYV01046797.1, on the reverse strand, counting down.
AGCAATATCCACTAAAAAACAAAGCATGCAGCATTTAAACATACATACATCAAGCTTTGTGTCAAAGTACTTCTTTAATTTCTGTTTTGCTCCATACTTCTACTAAATGTGGGATGCTGCAAAGAAGATTATGCATGACTGTGCCTTATGCTTTAATAAATGATATGTCGATATTACATTTGTTTCCTACCAAATGTACACTAATAATTGTTATTTTCCCAAATATCCATATTATTGATCTTTCTATTCCTAAACATCCATATTATGATTGTTCTTGATATCAGTTACCAAGAAGCATGGTCAACACAAGCACATATTATATAAGATTGTTTTTACACTAAACCCAGATATGCCATCCAGTCAATTATTATAAAATTATTCCTACCTTCTGGGTCGAGAGCCAAAGGGCAGAAAATATTGTTACACCTAAGTGTGAGTTATCCTGGAGCAAATTAGAAACAAATGAGATTCTTGGGCTTTACTGAACAACTGTCTTCCTGTGGAACTTACTGAAGCAAAGGAGAATGAGATATAGTATGCTTCCACTTTTACCCAGGGGCTATACAAAAAAAAAAAAAAAAAANCTGGAGCAAATTAGAAACAAATGAGATTCTTGGGCTTTACTGAACAACTGTCTTCCTGTGGAACTTACTGAAGCAAAGGAGAATGAGATATAGTATGCTTCCACTTTTACCCAGGGGCTAAAAAAAAAAAAAAAAAAAAAAAGAAAGGAAGAAACCACTGTGAGTATACCTTGATGCTCATTGAGTAAACATTCTGCTTATTCATTAATGAAAATGATGTCACCAATCAGTAGAAATCCTGCTTTAAGGAAAAATTGTTTTCTATTGATTAAAGAGGTTACCAGCTTTTGGTGCTATTTTTACTTGGAACAGAGTTCCAATGATTTTATTTCTACATAGAAACAAAGCCTCATAAAGGTTAGGTTCACCTCAATCCCCTCCCAAAACCTTAAAAATCTCTCATTCTGCATTACAGTATTGACAATAGGATTTCTTTTTTCCTGTTGTTTGTTCCTTTCATTATCCTAGTTTTAACTAATTTTATTTTTCTCCTATTTAACAATTATTCCTCATCTTAATTTTCCTTCTCTTCAGATGGCAGATCTTCTTTTTCCATGATTCATTTAATTTTCACTACTTCCATTTTATTTTGTGTACATATTATAATTGATTTCAGTCTCCCTACATTGTAGTGAGATCTAACCATCTAAGAAAGCATTTTTATCTTCCACCAAGTCAGCTTTTCTTTGAAAGTGTCAATGATTGACAACAAGAACTGCTGAGGGTGGTACTGAGTCAGCAGAACTATCACAGGATGAATAAGCTATGGGAATGTTAAATGTAAAAGAAAGAGGAAGCTGAAATAATGGACTAAACTGAATAACAAGAAAGTAATTGATTAAAGCTGAGTTTTCTGAATTCTAGATATGCATAACTACAGGTTTCAATTTAAAACATCCACTTAAAATATGGCTGTATATTAAGTTGCCAGTCATTAGTTCAACACTATGCCACCTTAAATGTGCAAGTTTGTATTTTTTAAATTGTTTGCATATACAATATGTAATAATCTTATTTTATGACAATCTAACATATATTTGAGCAGACCATTCAAAAGGCAGATTTAAGTGAAAAGAATCCTTTTGAAAGGCTTTTGTTATTCAGGTGATGAAACAATGTTTTCAATGTCACATAGTTCACGGCCAATTAAACATGACACCACTTGTTAGGATTAAATGGCAAGATTTTCCTGTTTGCCTATTTTCCTAATCTATACATAGTTTATACAGAAGGCTATTGTTTTCTTTAACAAAGGCATAAAGAAATTTCTTGTATAAAAAGGTGTGTGAAGAAGAAAAGGAAGTGCTTGAGCACATGCATGCTCAGTCATGTCCAATTCTTTGCAACCCCAAGGATGCAGCCCTTCAGGCTCCTCTGAACATGGGATTTCGCAGACAAAAATACTGGAGCGAGTTGCCATATTGAACCCACATCTCCTATGTCTCCTGGCAAGCAGATACTTTATCACTGAGCCACCTGGGGAGCCCTGCTAGAAGAAGTAGTTAAGAAATTTTGATATATGCCCTAATCTCCAATCTCTAATAAAGGCATCAGAGAAAGCTTTAAAAATACATCAAATACTTTATATTTTATATTAGAGCCTAAATCAGATCCTAAAATTCAATGGAGACAACTTTCATTTACTGAAAAATAAAAATATGTTAGGCACAGTTTTTTAAATACTTTAAATATGAAATTTAATGTAATATCACAAAATTTTCTATTAGTTAAATTTTATCACCCCCATATGATAGATGAGGAAACTAAGGCTTAGCAAGGCTAATTACTGTATCTGAATGAAAATTAATAGTAAATAATGGAACTAAAATAGCAAGTAAAGTCTGGATGACATATTCAGTTAACATCTACTAGATTGAAAATATTGTCTAGTTTTGAAACCAATTTAAGCTTTCTTATCTTGAAATTTAATCTTAGAGTCTGTGTCAGATTGGATTACTCCTGAGAAATTGGTCTTGTCAAATATGTCTGGCCAAATCATGCAGTAGGAACACTGGGGACCCACCACCCAGGTGATGTGGTTATGTCTGGCCATCCTTGACCAATCAAAACAAATTTTTCAGCATTGGTCAAGTGGGCTCAGGTTTAACATGTCTATTAATCACAACAGGAGCTATACCAGTGAAACATAAATTTTGTTTTACTAGCATATAAACTTTTACCTGTAAACTGTTCAGTAGGGAGCTCATTTTAGATTCTAATCTCTGTGGGGGAATACAGGCAAAGTCCAAAGGAAAACCAATCAAGCGCAAGTCAAGGGCTACATAAGTGAATCTTGCTATGCAAGGGCTTGGGCAACTAGGTAAGCAATAGGTGGGTTTTCGGGGAGATTACTTAATTGAAGAAAAAGCCCTGAGGCAACATATTGCTTGGATTCCTGATACTTAAATCTACCTAGAGTTTGTCATTCATCAAAATTTTCACACTTTCCATTGGCAGCAACATGGATAAACCTAGAGATTATCATCCTAAGTGAAGTAAGTCAGAAAATGAGAGCCAAATACCACATGATACCGCTTACATGTAAAATCTAAATATGAAATCAATTAATTTATTTATAAAAGAGAAACGGACTCGCAGACACAGAAAACAAAGTTTATGGTTACCGAAGGAGAAAGGGGTTGGGGGAAGGGACAAGTTAAGATAGGGCTAACAGAAACAAACTCTTGTATATAAAAAAGATACACAAGATGGTCCTACTTTATAGCACAGGTAATTATATTTAATCTTCTGATATAAACCATAATAGAAAAGAACACACAAAAAGAATATGTATATGTATATATATAGTTGAACCACTTTACTGCTCAGAGGGTAAAGCATCTGCCTACAATGCGGAAGACCTGGGTTCGATCCCTGGGTTGGGAAGATTCCCTGGAGAAGGAAATGACAACCCACTCCAGTACTCTTGCCTGGAAAATCCCATGGACTGAGAAGCCAGGTAGACTACAGTCCATGGGGGTCTCAAAGAGTCAGACACGACTAAGTGACTTTACTTTCACTTTCATAGTTCAATTTTTAAAGTTAAGTATTTTAATTATGAAACTAACATAGAAATTTAAAAATAAGTTGAACAATAATTTTTAATGAACAAAAAATTGCTTAATTCACAAAAGGAAAAATATAAGAATTGTTTATGAATTTAAAAAAATACCACTTCACTAGCCATTAAGGAAATGAAAATCAAATGGCCAATTCATGCATTTCAAATTTAAGTAAGCATGACTTTTTTTAAACAATTGGACACTCATAGCAGCAATTTCTCTTGCTGTTTGTTTAAAATAATTTAACAAATAGGCAAAAGTGTATGTATCCATATGTTCAACCAACAATGTTTGTAAAAGAAATATCTAAATGTCTAACAGTTAGGTGTTAGTTGAATACATTTTGGAGCATTTAGAGTTGAATATATTTAGATTATCATGTAGGCATTAAAAATGATCATGAAAACAATTTCAGTTCAGTTCAGTTGCTCAGTCATGTTCGACTCTTTGCGACCCCATGAATTGCAGCACGCCAGGCCTCCCTGTCCATCACCAACTCCCGGAGTTCACGCAGACTCACATCCATCGAGTCCGTGAAGCCATCTAGCCCTCTCATCATCTGTCGTCCCCTTTTCCTCCTGCTCCCAATCCCTCCCAGTATCAGAGTCTTTTCCAGTGAGTCAACTCTTCGCATGAGGTGGCCAAAGTACTGGAGTTTCAGCTTTAGCATCATTCCTTCCAAAGAAATCCCATGGTTGATCTCCTTCAGAATGGACTGGTCGGATCTCCTTGCAGTCCAAGGGATTCTCAAAAGTCTTTTCCAACACCACACTTCAAAAGCATCAATTCTTCAGCTCTCAGCTTTCTTCACAGTCCAACTCTCACATCCATACATGACTACTGGTAAAACCATAAAACAATTTACGTGAATACAAATAGGAATATGGCCTAATGTACTATAAAGTAGAACACATTTTTCAAAAATATGTTCAGTATGATCCATTTTTTAAAAAAAGACATGTCTATGTGATATGTCTTTTACAGAAAAGAACCTGGGATGATTTCCTCAAATATTTCAGTGACTATGTCTGAAGAGTAAAATGATTTATGATATGTCCTTTCTTCTTTTTGATTACCTGTATCATATAAATTTTGACAACAAATATGAGTAGGATTTATATCAAAAACATTTCTATTGAACATTTAAAAATCAAATTCAATTTCAGATTCAATTATAAAGTTATATGTATACAATGGGTTTTGTAGCAAGTAACTAAGATTAAAACAATAGTTCAATAAAAGAACTAAAGGTAAAGTGTTCTAAGTTAGAATTTTGGTGTCCTAGTTAATCTTTCAAAAGAAGAAACTTTTCCTGTAAGCAGAAGATGGATGTAAACAAAAGTCTGTTATTTTTCACAGTCACTGAAAGAAAAGGTGAAATATACATAATCCATATCCTAAAATTCGATGAGATTCATATGCTTGAGATACACAAATTCAACTAGCTTTTGTGGAATGCCTGCTTTTTTTGGTTATACTTCTTTTGTGAATGTATTTATTAAAGCCTTAACACATAAGAAGTAGAATTATTATTCCTAAATTCTGACTGAGAAAAAAATGGCTGTATCAGAGTGACTATTGACTATACGATACAGGAATATCTTGAAGGAGATTGTCCATTCCTGTTTCAACAATTTATCAGAATTATCCCTGAAGGTGTTTAAAACCACAGATTCCTCAACCCCACCTACCTTAGACTTAGTGACTCTGAATCACCTAGGTTTTTTGAATGGTTAGCCTGGGAATCACTGGACAGTATCACTCAGGATGTTCTTTTAAAGGCACAAGGTAGAAATCTCTCTTTTCCGAATTTTTCTTTCCTGTGATTTTGATATCTTTAAGCGAGTATGTTCATTAAACCTAGCATGAGGGGCCTGGACTCTGAGCCCTATGCTCTAGTGGGCCCTGCATTTCTCTACACAAAGTTAAATTTCTTAAAGAATATTCCAATTCATGGCTCTGGAGAAATGCATGAACTAGTAGAGTATTCACAGCTGCTGTATCTGGTGGCTCAGGAATATTTTTTCAATACAGATAATGCAATAAAATTTTTCTATTTTATCATTTTGAAAGTATTTTTGTCAAATTAGGATATAGTTTATTTTAAATGTGGGATTAATTTTAACCTTAAAATAGTTGGTCATGTATGAGCTTCCATATGTCGTCTTGCCCTGGAATTCACAAATGTTAGAGTACGGTCTGCTCTCAGCCTATGCACAATATAAATTTGATCATGCTTCCAGTATTTGGCAACTCAAATCTAATTTTGTGATGCCTAATCTCTGTCAGAATGAGACCATAAACCTATCTCTCTGTGCAGTGATTTTCTGCCCTATTTTGCTGGACTATCCTAAGTTGATTTTTCCATTGTTCTTTAAAACAAATATTTGCACTAATTTGTCTATCTATTCATAATTGATCTAATGAGATACAACTTTATNTCAGAATGAGACCATAAACCTATCTCTCTGTGCAGTGATTTTCTGCCCTATTTTGCTGGACTATCCTAAGTTGATTTTTCCATTGTTCTTTAAAACAAATATTTGCACTAATTTGTCTATCTATTCATAATTGATCTAATGAGATACAACTTTATTAAATTTTATATATTTTTGTAAGCAACTATAATTTTTTAAAAAAATGAAATAGGTTAAAAAGGAAAAGGAAGAGAGGCATAAAAGATTGGGGAAAAAAAGAGAAAAGATTTGTCCAAAGTTAGTTATCTATAAAGCCTGTGAGTGCTAAGTTGCATCAGTTATATTTGACTCTGTGCAAGTCTATGGATTGCAGCCTGCCAGGCTCCTATGTCCATGGGATTCCCCAGGGAAGAATCCTGGAGTGAGTTGCCATGCCTTCCTCTAGGGGATCTTCCTGACTCACGGATTGAACTCTTATCTCTTATGTCTCCTGCACTGGCAGGTGGGTTTTTTTTACCACTAGCGCCACCTGGGAAGCCCCATCTATAAAGTAATAGAGGATAAATTTAAACATAGTTCTTTCTTTAATTTTAGTTCATACTCCAACATATCACATTATCAGTGTGTTTTTACAAGCCAACAGAATTGTCAAGGGATATGCCGCAATTATGATACGAAAGTTGTTTTTCCAGATAAAGTGCAATGCCAACTTTTAAAATGTTAGACATTTTATGAAAANTCTTTCTTTAATTTTAGTTCATACTCCAACATATCACATTATCAGTGTGTTTTTACAAGCCAACAGAATTGTCAAGGGATATGCCGCAATTATGATACGAAAGTTGTTTTTCCAGATAAAGTGCAATGCCAACTTTTAAAATGTTAGACATTTTATGAAAAAATAAATTTTCAAACCTATGAAGCATTCACATGATTTGGAATTAGCATTACAAACATTAATTATTATTGTGTAACTGTATACATGTGATGTTAGTCTTTCAAACATTTAATATTTCTTAGAACTATCAAATTCACTTCTTCGTTCATGGACTAATTCAACAAAATACTCATTGAGCACTTAATGGTACTTATAATGCAGCAATGAACAGTAAAAGGCAACAATCCCTATTCTCATTTAGCTTATTTCCTGTTTCCCTAGGGTATACAGACATTAAGAAATAAAAATCTTAAAAATAAGCGTATAAAAGTCTTCCCTGGTGGCTCAGTGGTAAAGAGTTCACAAGCCAAACAAGAGAGGCAGATGCAATCCCTAGATCAGGAAGATCCCCTGGAGAAGAAAATAGCAACTCACTCCACTATTCTTGCCTGGAGAATTCCATGGACAGAGGAGTCTGGCAGGCTAAAGTTCATAGGGTCACAAAAGATTCAGACATGACTTACCGACTAAACAATAACATACAGTATGTTATATGGAGGTTAGATGGAGAAGGCAATGGCAACCCACTCCTTTACTCTTGCCTGGAAAATCCCATGAATGGAGGAGCCTGGTAAGCTGCAGTCCATGGGGTTGCAAGGAGTCGGACACGACAGAGCAACTTCACTTTCACTTTTCACTTTTATGCATTGGAGAAGGAAATGGCAACCCACTCCAGTGTTCTNGACATGAGTTTGAGTAAACTCCGGGAGTTGGTGATGGACAGGGAGGCCTGGCATGCTGCGATTCATGGGGATGCAAACAGTTGGACACAACTGAGCGACTGAACTGAACTGATGCAACAAAAGGAGAAGGAAATGGCAACCCACTCCAGTACTTTTGCCTGTAGAATTCCATGGACGGAGGAGCCTGTTGGGCTATAGTCCATGGCGTCACAAAGAGTAGGACACGACTGAAGTGACTTCTAGCATAGCAGCATGCAACAAAAACTACAGTTACAAAATATAAATATTGTCCATATACCAAAATATTATCACTACTAGCCATTGATCTATCTATAGATTCAACACAGTTCTTATCAGTATCCCAATGATGTTTATTGAAGGAACAGAAAAATCGATCCACAAATTTATATGAAATCTCAAGAGACCCTAGATAGTCAAAACAATCTTTAAAAAGAACGAAGTTGCAAGATTTCTATTTTCTTGATTTCAAATCTTATTACAAAGCTATGGTTATCAAAATTATGAGGTCATGGCATAAAGACAGACATTTAGACTAATGGAAATGGAGTAGAGCACCCAGAAATAAGCCCTTGCAAATATGGGAAAATGATTTTCAATGAGGGTGCCAATATCCCTGAATGAGTAAAGGACAGTATTTTCAACAAATGATTCTGTGAAAACTGGATATTCACATACAAAACAATGAAGCTAAGCCCTTTATTTATGCCATATACAAAAATTGACTCAAAGTAGATCAAAGGCGTAAATGTAAGAGCTAAAACTATAAAACTCTTAGAATAGAACATAGGAAGATAGCTTAATGACACTGAATTTGGCAATGATTTCTTAGATACAACACCAAAAAGCACAGGCCATGAGAGAAAAAGATAAATTGGACTTCATCAAAACTTAAAGATTTATGCATCAAAGAACACTATCAAGATAATGAATCAGAGAAAATACATGCAGTCATATATCTGATGAGAGAATAATACCCAGAATTTAAAAGGAATGCTTACAAATCAACAACAAAAGAACTCAGCTTAAAAATGAGCAAAAGGATCGATTAGACATTTTCCAAAGAATATATACACATGACCATTAAGCCCATGAAAAGTGGCTCAAACACTGGTAATAATTAGGGCAATGCAGTTCAAAACCACAATGAAATACCATTTTACACTGTTTAGGATAGCTATCATCAAGAAGTAATAACAAGTACTGGGAAAGATGTAGAGAGATGGAAAGCCTCCTTCATTGCTGGTGGGAATGTAAAATGCTGCAACCACTTTGGAAGATACTATGGCAACTTCCTAGAAAGTTAAATACAAAATTACCATGTGATCCAGCTATTTCACTTCTAGGTATATACCCCCAAGGAACTGAAAACAAGAATTTGATCAGCTACTTGTACAGCAATGTTCATCACAGCATTATTCACAATAGCTGAGAGATAACAATCTCAGTGTCCATCAGTGCATGAATAAATGGGTAAAGAAAATGTGCAAATTCTGATACATGCTATGGCTTAGATGGACCTTGAAAAGTATTATACTAAATGAAATAAATCAAACAGAAAGGGACAAATATTGTGTGATTCCATTTATATGAGTTTCCTGGAATAATCCAATTCATAGGGACAGAGGAGACTACAGGTTACCAGGGGCTGGGGATGGGTAAAGGGAAGTTAGTGTTTAATGGGTCCAGAGTGTCAGCGTGGGATGATGAAAAAGTTCTCAGACAGACAGTGCTGACAACTGCACAACAAAGTGAATGTACTTAGTCCCAATTAGCTGCATACCTTAACATGTTAAAATCATAACTTATGGATATTTTACCATAGCAAAAAGAAAAGGGGAGGGCAGCAAAAGGCATCCTTCTATTGTGCTCTTTCTCAATCCTTGGTGACAAAAACATGATTACCACTTACTATCTATTGGATGACTATTGCATACAAAGAGTAATGGGAATGAAAAAGAGAATGACCAGTTCATTCTGCCTGGAAAGGTTTTTTTTAAATAGGCCTCATAGGAAGGATGACATTTGATCAATATCTTCACACAGGTTGAATTTTTCCATCAATTCATTTAGGTTGAATTTTTTAAAAACAGCTTTATTGAGGTATAGAGACCTAAATGAATTGATGGAAGAATTCAACCTGTGTGAAGTCCATGCTAAAGGAGATCAGTCTCGGGTGTTCTTTGGAAGGAATGATGCTAAGGCTAAAACTCCAGTACTTTGGCCACCTCATGTANTGGCTCAGCTGGTAAAGAATCCGCCTGCAATGTGGGAGACCTGGGTTCAATCTCTGAGTTGGGAAGATCCCCTGGATAAGGGAAAGGCTACCCACTCCAGTGTTCTGGCCTGGAGAATTCCATGGAATGTATAGTTCTTGGGGTCGCAAAGAGTCGGACATGACTGAGTGACTTTCACTTTCACGTAATTATCTTAAAATATTGGCTTTATTCCCCAGGTTATGCCATGTATCTTGTTGCTTATTTATTTTATACCTAAGATTTTGTACTTTTTAATCCCTATTCCTATCTTGTCCCTCCCCCTTTCTCTCTCCTTACTGGTAACCACTAGTTTGTTCTCTGTACATCTGCTTCCTCTTTCTTGTATTTTTTAATTTCCATATATAAATGATACCATATAGTATTTATCTTTCTCTGACTTATTTCACTTAGCATAATGCCCTCCAAGTCCATCCTGTGCTGCACATGGCAAAATTTCATTCTTTGTTTATGGCTGAGTAGTATTCCATTGCATATACATACTGTATCTTTTTTATCCATTCATTTCTTGGTAGACCCTTCAGTTGCTTCTGTATCTTGACTATTGTAAATAATGCTGCTACTGACTTCGTTATATTCTATTGAATAACAGTGATGAACACTGCCCATAGGTTTCTGGATTCTGTCATTAAACATGACAGATAAGAATAAGAATTTCAGATGATTTAATGGGGTTTGGGATATACAGGAATCAGTTATTCTCCTTTGAGGGCAGTAAGCCTTCTTCTCTATTAGTTATTTTCAATCTTGGCTGCCCCTGGGCACCTTTGAAAAGTTCTGAGCTCCCTCGGTGATTCTAAAAGGTTGTCAAGATTGAGAGCCAGTGCTATGTATTAGTGGCCTTTAAATGTGTTCAGTTTAATTCAATTCAGTCGCTCAGTCATGTCTGACTCTTTGTGACCCCATGGACTGCAGCATACCAGGCCTCTCTGTCCACCACCAACTCCTGGAGCTTGCTCAGACTCATGTCCATCGAGTAGGTGATGCCATCCAACCATCTCATCCTCTGTTGTCCCTTTCTCCTCCTGCCTTCCATCTTTCCCAGCATCAGGGTCTTTTGAAGTGAGTCAGCTCTTCGCATCAGGTGGCCAAAGTATTGGAGTTTCAGCTTCAGCATCAGTCCTTCCAATGGATATACAGGACTGATTTCCTTTAGGATTAACTGGTTGTAGTCCAAGGGACTCTCAAGAGTCTTCTCCAACACCACAGTTCAAAAGCATCGATTCTTCAGTACTCAGCTTTCATTATGGTCCAACTCTCACATCCACAAATGACTACTGGAAAAACCATAGCTTTGACTAGATGGGCCTTTTTTGGCAATGTCTCTGCTTTTTAATGTGTTCTCTAGGTTTATCATAGCTTTTCTTTGAAGGAGCAAGCATCTTTTAATTTCATGGCTGCAGTCACTATCTACAGTGATTTTGGAACCCAAGAAAATCAAGTCTCTCACTGTTTCCATTGTTTCCCCATTTATTTGCCATGAAGTGATGGGACCTCATGCCATGATGTTAGTTTTTTGAACTTTTAAGCCAGCTTTTTTGCTCTCCTCTTTGACTTTCATCAAGAGGCTCTTCAGTTCCTCTTCACTTTGTGCCATAAGAGTGGTGTCAGTGTATTAGAAAAACCTGGAGAACTCAGTAAAAACACAGGGGCCCACCCCTTCTCCTTCAGTGAGCTGAGGGCTTCTAGTTTCTATATGAACTCCTAGATGACTCGAATAAACACCATAGATGAGAATCACCACTTTATTTCACTCCTCTTTAGGGTTTACTGTATTTTTAAAATAAGAAAATGACCTTATTCCAAGATGAGGAATTGCTTAGGTTAAAACCTGTATGCTGATGAGTGTGTTGTGGGTCCACAAGAGGTGTTACTGGGCTGTGAGCTGGCCAGCCATCTATTCCTCATGTCTTCTAGATGCCAGCCTTTGCTTCTTCAGCATTTTCTTTCAAGATCATTCTCGACCATGGTCCCTAGTCCAATTTGAAAGCATCTCTCTGTCTTAATTTGAAAATACAGTAAATTTGTTGTTTATAAATATAATTTTTCTGTGACATGCATAGATACTTGGTTCTTAGATGGTATGATGGTTGCTTAGTTATGAGCTTAAAGTAAGGCCACTGCCTATAGACATTTGTATTGGTCATGGCTCTCCAGAGAAACAAAACCAAAAGAATGAAGGTGATACACACACAGACACACAGACACACATTATATATATATATATATATATATATATATATTTAATTATATGCATACAAATAATGTTAAATTTATATATAATTATATATGTGTATACATATATGTATTTGTTATGAGGAATTGGCTGTGTGATTATGGAGGCTTAGAAATCTCCAGATTATAATCTGCTGTCTACAAGATAGAGACTCAGGAAATCCAGTGGTGTGATTCAGTTTGAGGGTAGGAGAAGATAAGATGCCCAGCTTAATAGTGTGGCAGGAAAAAATGGTGCAGATTCATCCTTCCTCTTCTTTTTGTTCTATTCAGTCCTCAGTGGTTTGGATGATTCCCCCCCTCCACACACCCCGCCATCCTGGGGAGGGCAATCTACTTTACAGAGTCCATCAATTGAAATACCAATCTCATCTGAAAACATCTTTACAGGCACACCCAGAAATAATGCTTCATCAAGGCACCGCATGTCCAGTCAAGCTGATACACAAAATTAACCATCACAACACCTTACATCTAATTTTACTCCTGGTTGCTCTCATAGCATTTGGATGCCTACTAATTTGCTAATGCCTCTAAGAAGCCTTTACTATTGTTGCAAAAATCCCCACATTCCAAAAACACCCCTCTCAACCTCCAAGGATTTGTCATGCACCAAAATGGACTCTGAGAATAAAGATCTGAATCCCTAAAGCTCAAATTGATTAAATTATTGTTACAATTTAACCCATAGTATGTTGTTGTCTGCCCATTCATAAACATCTGGTTTGCTGGAAGAGCTGGACTTTACTAGGCTCATTCTGCACCACGCTTGCATCTTCAAAAACTATAATTAAAATTTTGCATTTCTTCTGCTGAGAGCCCCCAACTGGGTTTCTGTCTCTCACAGAGTAGAAAGATCTAGTTTGCCAGGCCCTTCCTCATCTCCCTTTACAGGTCTTCCCCTGACTCACTGTACTGCAGCCAACCTGGCTTCCTTTCTGCTTCATTGAACATACAGTCTCAGAGCCTTTGCACTGATTCCTCTTTTTGCCTGGAACACTTTTCCTCCAGATACCCACATATCTTTTCCTCCTTTAAGTGTTTGCTCAAATATTACCTTTACGTATAGACCTAACCTGATTACCCCATAAAGTTACTTCCTACCCTTCTCATCACTGCTTCATTCTCCTTCATAAACACTTATCAGGGTATAGTAAACACAGGTTTACTTGGTCATTTTCTTTATTGCCAGATGATTCCCTTTAGCATATAAGCAAGAATTTGCTTTTCATACTGTTCATGGGGTTCTCAAGGCAAGAAATTGAAGTGGTTTGCCATTTCCCTCTCCAGTGGACCACATTTTGTCAGAACTCTCTGCCATGACCCCTCCATCTTGGATGGCCCTGCATAGCATGGCTCATAGTTTCATTGAATTAGACAAGGCTGTGATCCATGTGATCAGTTTGGTTAGTTTTCTGTGACTGTGGTTTTCATTCTGTCTGCTCTCTGATAGATAAGTATAAGAGGCTTATGAAAGTTTCCTGATGGGAGAGACTGACTGAGGGGGAAACTGGGTCTTGTTTTGATGGGCAGGACCATGTTCAGTAAATCTTTAATCCAATTTTCTGTTGATGGGCGGGGCTGTGTTTCCTCTCTGTTTCTTGACCTGAGGCCAAACTATGGCCTTAGGTTGTGATGGACATGAGTTTGAGTAGGCTCCTGGAGTTGGTGATGGACAGGGAAGGCTGGCATGCTGCAGTCCATGGGGTCGCAAAGGGTCAGACACAACTGAGTAACTGAACTGAACTAAAGAATTTGCTTTAGAGTATAGGGGTAAGAATTTTTATCTGTTTGGTTCAAGGTTGTTTCCCCAAAGTCTAGATTCTAGATAGGGCATGGCACATGATAGGTATTGATAAATATCTGTTGATTGAAATGCTGATAATACATAAATTTTCTTGCCTAGACAAAAAGAGGAGGCCCTGAAGCTGTGGTAGATCTGGAATTACCCAGTTAAATGCGTTTTGTCTGGTTGAGTTCCATTTTGAAGTAACTAAAATAAACCTCAGGTACAGAATCAACCTTACTTGAGTGTTTATTTGGCATGTTTCGGTCCCCTAGATGAACTAACTGCATGTTCCCAAACATCTCCCCACTGACCTGCCAAGTGCCCCAAATAGTCACTGAAGCATATTTGTCCAAGGGAAATGATCTTGCTGAGAAAACCAATAGTAAAAATAATGACTGACGTTTGTTCTGTGTTCACCACACACCAAATACTGGACTCTGCCTGCACGAACGTGCATTAGCTCATTTCATTTCTCTTGTAACTTTATAGGAGCATGGACTATAATTACCCGTGTTATGGTTGAGGGACTGAGAGTTTGAGTGTTGAAGACAGACTGGGGCTTGTATGGGAGAAAGACATCCAAGGAAAGAATGACCTACTTGAAGATTTAGAGGGAAGGGAGGATGTGGTATATTGGAGGTACAGGAAAGTGTCCAAATAGTGGGAGTGGAGAATGCATGTGACAGTCACTCAGGCTGAAGATGGGGGACTTGCAATTGTAAACACTTTAGGTCCATCAGCTTAGAGATGCCTATACATATACTTTGGTTACTGTTTCACCAGTCTTTAGATTCAGAAGCACATGAAATTCTTGTCTATTATTATAGTTATTCCACCATGATAGGGACTTCATCATTTTTTTTTCACCTAAAGTACTGATGTTTTTCTGGATATCTCTAAAAGAAGGGAAATGCAGGATTTCTTGATTTAAAACAATGTGTTCACCCTCCCCATTAGGCTTCTAACTGTGTTTTTGCTGACTGTCAGAGACCTTTGTTTTATAAATGAAAGTTATGTCATTTGTAGTCATTCTTCTGCTTGATTCTGCTGCCAGATCTTAAAGTACAGCCTGGTGTCACAGAAGTTTATACAATAAGCTATTTATTAGGATTATTACATCACTCTAAGGTCAAGCAAGAAAGCTAAAGGGGATGGTTTTAAATGTCTAAAACAGGGATGAGTTGGAAAAAAAATCTCCACAAAACCTCAGTTAAAAAACATACCACTTATGTAAACAAAGTCTTTTGAGATTCTTGTTAACTTATGGCACAGGTGTTTTTGCTGTATTAGAAGCATTGATAATTAAGTTTACATAGATTTTATTGTTATAAGTTGACAGTTTGTTTAGGGCAAAATGTAAAATAGCAACAAAGGACAAATATATACAGTTCAGAAATTTGCAATCATATTGCAAGCTGAAAGCATAAACCATTGTTATATTCCAGAAGATATTATCAGACTTCACAAAATTAATTTGGTGGCAGAATTTTTGTGTAAACTATTGGGAAGTTAGTTCTCTAGATTCACCTTTCACCTATTCATTCATTTGGGGGAGAATGGACACATGTACATGTATGACTGAGTTCCTTTGCTGTTCACCCGAGACTGCCACAGCATTGTTAATCAGTTGTAGCCCAATACAAGATAAAAAGTTTTTAGAAAAACCCAAATGTTGAATGTCTGTCATGTCCATGCATTGTTACCAACACTGGAGATACAACTGTGAGCAAAACAGATTTTTCTAAGGTGCGGTTTACATTCTGGTGAAAAGAAGCAGACAGTAAACAAATCAGTAACTATAAATACACATGATATGTCAGATGGCAATAATTTCTAAGAAAATGGCTGACAGAGCTGGGTTGAGGAGGAAGATGTGGCTATGAAAGTGGAAGGGTTAGCCATTCAGTCATGTCTGACTCTTTGCGACCCCATGGACTGTAGCCTGCCAGCCTTCTCTGTCCATGGGAATTCTCCAGGCAAGAATACTGGAGTGGGTAGCCATTCCCTTCTCAGGGGATCTTCCTGACCCAGGGATCGAACCCAGGTCTCCTCCATTGCAGGTGAATTCTTTACGGCCTGAGCCACCAGTGACTATGAAGGGTATATATCAAAGGGCAAAAGTCAGGGGCTGATTGGAGAGCTGACAGAGTACCCTGTAAAGCTTGGCGGCTTATTAAAAGTCTGGTAACCTCTATTCTATTTTCATCTCAAACTCAGTGAGTGACCCGTGGCTCCATGATATTTTCTGAGCCCCAGTTTATTTATTTGGAAAAGGAGAGGGCTGTACAACTGGGTCTTTGAGATCTTCTCTGGATGTAATTTCTGACTCTGTCTGAAGTGGAATGAATGCTTTGCTGAGATGAGCACAGAGCTGAGAACACTGTGTCTATAGTTAAGAAGTCTGGTGGGAGGGGAGACTAAAATAGAACATGATGGTTCTTTGGGTGTTCATCAGTTCAGTGTTCTTGCTGTCTTTCTTTAGGCTGAATAATTGCCCATAAAGGTACCAGGTCCTAATCTCTGGAACCTGTAGATGTTACCTTATTTGGAGAAAGGTTCTGTGCAGATGTGAATAAATGAAGGACCTTGAGATGGGCAGATTATCCTGATGGGCCTAAATGCTATCACATGTCTGTTTATAAGCAGGGCAGAGGGAGATTGAACACATACAGCAAAGAAAGTCATACAAAAACAGAGTAGAAAGAGACTTGAAGATGCTGACTGTGAAGACTGGAGTGTGGTGGGCACAAGCTAAGGAATGCTGACTGCTCCCAGGAGTAGGAGGAGACAGGGAAGAAATCCTCCTTTAGTGCCCTCAAAGGGAGCATGGTCCTGCCGATAGCTTGGTTTCAGCCTCATAATGTGAACTGTGAGCTTCTGGCCTCTAGAACCAGGAAAAGTTTAAGTGAGGGTGTTAGTTGCTCAGTCGTGTCCAACTCTTTGGGACCCCAAGGACTGTAGCCTCCCATACTCCTCTGTCTGTGGAATTCTCCAGGCAAGCATACTGGAATGGGTAGCCATTCCCTTCTCCAGGGGATCTTCTCAACCCAGGGATCAAACCCAGGTCTACAACATTGCAGGCAGATTCTTTACCATCTGAGCCACCAGGGAAGCCCTAGAAATGTAAGAGAATAAATCTGTGTTACTTTAAGCCACTGTGTTTGTGGTAATTTGTACAGCAGCCCCAGGAAACTAGTTCAATAGGATTTTACCTTCATACCCACTTGAACTTAAATGCAACCATGTGGCTGCTCCAGCTGATGACACATGAGTGGAGGTGATGTGTCTTTAGGAGCCATGGTGTGCTTTACAATGCTCTTATTTCATTTTGGTGATGGACAGGTTTGGAGACGGTGGCTGCCTTGTTAGACTGGGTCTCAGAGTGACCACGTTGAGCACAGCCTCCTAGTTAACTCATGAAGGACATAGGAGTGATTGAAAAATTATTAATAACATTTGCTGTTGAAAGCTCCTGAGCCTTGGAGGTTGTTCTACTAGCCTCTCCTGACTGGTGGCACGGAGACTGTTGGACACTATGAAATGTTCCTGGTAATACTCTCTTTGTTGTGCTTTTTGGTTTTCAGTGGTCCTCTGAACCCCTTCTCCTAGCATCCCACCATAGCCAGGATAATCTCAAATCCGTCCTCCAGGTCACTAGTGTCCTGTGTGAAGCTGATGCATATTCCAAGGTTCTGCAGTTGAATGAGAGGAGGAATGCTGGGCCATGCAATGGGAAATAATTTTCCTTGCTTAAAGACTCTTTGGTGACTTGCATGTGCCATGTATGCCTCTAGAATGAGGGCTGGTATTGTATGGAAGAAGTTTGTGCTTCCCTCTCTCCCCCCAGTTCAGATGTTGAAACCCTAATCCCCTGTGTCATGGGATTTGGAGGTAACGAGGTCATGAGGGTGAAATTCTTAAGCTGAGATTAGTACCCTTATGAGAAGAGAAGCTTGCTTCTTCTCTTTCTTTCTCTCTGCTATGTGAGGACATAATGAGAAGAAATCTAACTATAAACCAGGAGGAGGGTTCTCACCAGAGCCCAATCATGCTGGCAGTCTGGTCTCAGGCTTCCAACCTCTAGTACTGTAAGAAATGAATTTCTTTAGTTTAGGCCATCCAGGATATGATACTTTTTGTTATAGCAACACAACTGACTAAGACAGGTAAACCATGTTTAAGAAGCCTTGGTGGCTCAGATGGTAAAGATACTGCCTGCAATGCAAGAGATCTAGGTTCGATTCCTGAGTTGGGAAGATGCCCTTGAGAAGGGAATCACAATCCAGGCTAGTATTCTTGCCTGAAGAATTCCGTGGACAGAGGAGCCTGGTGGGCTACAGTTCATGGGGTTGTAGAGTCGGACATAACTGAGCAACTAACACCCTGTATAAAAGCTCCACTTTCAAAGTATGAGGTACATCCAAGGTGAAACTCGTACTGTATTGCATTGGGTTGTGACCCTTCCCATATCTGTCATTAACATAGCACTTCCCTCACCCAGTAACCCTTGGAGTAGGAGACTTTTACAGCAACTCCCTATTCACCAGGTAATGGCCTCTATCAAGTCATTAGAAAACAGTTGACTACTTCATCTGACAAATGAGGGAGGTCAGCTTTACACATAACGATGGGGGTGTTCACCTGACTTACCCTTATTCCCTGCACTGGTCCCCTTGGGCCTCCTCAGAAGCCTGACTGTCTGAGGATGCAACCAAGGGCTTGGTCCTGTGAGACCTCCTCTCGGCTCTTACTTGTGTGATTTTGGAAGGGTTCCACCTCTCAGTTCTCCCAGATATTTTTCCATCTCTTCAGTGGTTGATATCCCAACCTAGAGCTCTTGGATCTCAGAGGCACTGAGAAACAGGTCCCTGCTTTTTATTAGCTGTTGTCCTTGGAAAGACTTAAAGTGTCCTTGTAACATCCAAGACCACATTAATCTTTATGAGAAGAGTTAAGGTTGCCAAAATGAAGATTCAATATGAGGCTTCAAGCGACTAGTAAAAAAAATAACATAAAAAATAAGTAACAACAAAAGTGACTTGACTCGTCCCACACCTAGTGGAGCCTCAAAAAGAGGTGAGTGTTTCTCCGGCCTGGTTGAGTACCTGTGATAAATTCTAAAAATGGCCCCAATTCTTCAGCAGTCCGAAATCCACTCACTTTTCCATGTAACTTTACAGATTCCTTCCACTCTGGTATTTCTGGCTTACCCTGTTGCTCTGACCTTAATTGAGTGGTTTGCTTTGTGAAAGTAGTGTAGCAGCTCTTGGAAAAAATATATATATTGTGATTTGTAGTGTTGGCTGATTTTTAAATACCAGTCTACCAGCAATTTAATAACTGACTCACAGGCTTTCTGAATATTTTACAGTTGGTTCTCACAAGCTGTAAGAGCCAGCTCCAGCCGACTGTTGGTCTGTGCCTATAGGATGTTAGCAAACATGCATGTCCAAGTTTATTTATCTACTTTTTTTTTTTGGCAAAAAACACTATAATAATGTAAAGTAATTAGCCTCCAATTAAAATAAATTAATTGATTAAAAAAAAGAAAGCACAGCAGGATGACCCAGGGCCTTGGGGATGAATCCAGACCCATCATGCTGGGCCCTCATTGAAGGGTTAACTACATCTTTGACAGTTGTTCTCCCTGTATTTGTAAGTCAAGCTGACGACTTTGGGGGAATTACACTGTCTAACTCTGCTCAGCTGCCATAACTAAATACAATAGATGGAGTGCTTAAACAATGGGAATTTATCTCTCAGAGTTCTAGAGGTTATAAATCCAAGACCAGGGTCCAATATGGTGAGATTCTGGGTAGAGCTCTCTTCTTGGCTTGTAGGCAGGTGCCTCCTTGCTGTGTCCTCAAGTGAAGAAAGAGCTCTGGTGTCAAAGTTTGAAAAGAGCTTCTAAGATTGGTCTTGCTCACTCTTGCTCCTTTACCATTGCCAGGGGGATTGCCTGGCTAAGCCTCTTGAAGGATAGGAGACATATGAGGCAGGGGCCCCCGTGGCCCCAGTGATGGCCACGTGACTCCCAACTGGCCTCAAACCCACAAGTAAGGAACAAACTGTTATGTGTCACTGAAGCTGTGTGGTTATTTGTTACGTAGCGTTGTTGCATTAAGAAATAATGGATACAGCACTCGATAGCAGTAACTCTTGTAGAACAGAGCTTTCCCCACCTCTTTTCCCCTGTTGACCCCACCCTCTTCAGGAGGGGCATCTGATATGCATCAAAGAGTAATAGCCCACCCTGCCCCCTCTCCTACTGGAGGTAGAACCTTTGGGTGGAGCAGCAAAGTTTTTCCTCCCTTAGAAAGTCTTGAAAGTTCTCCTTCCATGAGGTTACTCTGAGTGGTGTGGCCTGGGCCCTGTTTTGGATGTGCTTTTGTTTTGCATGGGAGGAACTTGCAGAGAGCTAAATTTGCCAGTGAGAGATCTCTGGAGAAAGAGCAGCAATAAATTGCATAGAGCTTTCTATTATCAGGTTTTGAAGATAGCGTTCTTTAAAGAATGGCCTGCAAACATTCCAGGCAGAGGGAATAGCAATCACAAAAACCTTAAGGAGTGTGTTTAAAACTGGCTCACACCCCATATCAACCAATGACAAACATTGAGTAGATTCATTAGTACGTGCTGGTCACCTTGGTTAGATAGACGTACACACCTAGGGTGTGCACTTGGTATGTGTTCATCTTCACCTGCGAAGGTTCAGGCAGGTGGGATGTTATGCACAGACACGGTAGCCCCTAGACATTTTGGTGTGCTCCATCAAGTTCCTATCGTCAGCCTCTGCATCCTGGGCATGAGCTCTTTTCTTCAGCCCAGCAAGGTATCCATCTACGTGCATGGCAGGCTACAGGAGCAGTCCTCAACCCAGACTCTTGGGAATCTGTGTATAAATACCCCAGTGCCCTTGCATACTGGGCTGGGATGGTTGTGAGGCACCCATTCTGCTTAATTTCTTGGAGTTCTGTGGGACTAAGCTGCAGGAGCCCACAGTGCTAGCGGGCTTTATCTATTGCCTTCATTTCCCCATATCCCACACTCCTATCCATATTCTCTGCACCCCCCAAATAAGTTACTTGTATTTAATTATTTGTCTCAGGATCTGCTTCTGGGTGAACTCAAACCAAGACTGTTATAATAAAAGTAAACTCCAATTCTAACAAGTAAACAAACATTTGGCAAACAGCCAGAAGTCAGGTTCGCAACCAGTTCTGTAATTCTTGGCATTCCTCCTAACACCTTATGTGGAAGGCTTCCTCTGTGGCAGATGCAAAAGTACTCTGAGAACTGGACCGGGTCATGGGGCATCTATGAAGTGGGGGGATCCAGGGACAACCACGTTAGGACCTAGAGTGTTGATCTGATGATGCTGACCAGATCTCTGGACATTATTTACTTCAGGGCAGTGGAGCCTTAACAATATTTCTAACTCCAATCACCTATCCTGAAATTCTCTCTTCTTACCAATAATAATCAGCTATCTCTTGGTAATTAACTCAGCTTTGGATAATAATATTTTAAGTGCTAAGTAATCATCACTTATTGAATCTTGGTTAGGATCTCTCATATTGTAGTTAACCATCCATGGGCTATTAAGATTTGATATAGGAAATTGAAATGCTGACTGCCTCAAGGGTGTAAATTACAGTTAACTTGCAAGAACACACACACACATTCACATTCCCAATTTCTCTCTCATACATGCATACATAAATGCATGTATAAACATGTCACATTTTACACTAATTCTCCCGCCCCTGCCAATGCAGTATAGCAGTAGGAATGACCTTGCGTGTTCAGACAGTAGAATGAGGGGAGTGTGGCTCGTGCATAGCGAACATTATGAGTGAGGTGTGAGGAACCAAGCCACACAGGGCCTTTGTAAGGAGAGCCAGTAGTTTGGGTTTGGTTCAGAGTGCAATGACCAGCCACTTCAGCAGGAAGAGATGTGCTGAGCAAAGAATGGGTTTTGGAAGTAGGCCTAGGGAAGAATGAAAGCAGGAGGGCTCATTAGGAGATGAGAGGTCATTATGGTTTGGAAGTGGGGGCAAGCTGGAGAGATGGAGAGAGGTGGGAAGATTGGGGATACAGTTTCGAAATACAGTAGGAAAAAAACTAGTTGCTGATGAATTGGCTGAGGGGATGACACCAAAGCAAGGAAAAATGGTTCTGAAGGATTGGGTCTGATGATAGAACCAGGTATAAAGGAAGAACACATTTGTAGGGAAGAACTGAGAAAAGCTTTATTTTGGCCATGTTACATATAAGATGTCTTTTAGATATCCATCCATTCATTCATTCAGGAAATATCTGTTGAATGCCTGTGTGTGTATGTCCGTGCTCAGTCGTGTCCAACTCTTTGCGACACCAAATACTGTGGCCCACCAGGCTCCTCTGTCCATAGGATTTTTCCAGGCAAGAATACTGGAGTAGGTTGCCATTTCCTACTCCATGGGATCTTTCCAATCCAGGGATCAAACCCAAATTTCTTGCATCTCCGGCATTGGCAGGCAGGTTTATTACCACTAGCATCACCTGGGAAGCCTGATTAAGATATATCATTAAACAAAAAAGATGAAGATCCTTGAATTCTTGAATTATACTGAATTTTCAGGTAGATGAGGGGGTCTGGAATTCAACACTGTGGTCAAGCTAGTAATAACAGTTTATGAGTCTTTCTGAGGTGGGCAGGCCAGGAATCCTCACAGGCACTGGGAATGCAATCCTGGGAATGGGAATAGTAGCGGAATCTGCATTCCATGCTGTGGTGTTGTTATCTGTGTGCAGGCTCATTATCAAATTCATAATTTATCATCTCAGATTAAAACAAATCCATTCTTTAAAGGCTGGCATCTTTATGAACATAGTTTAACACAACATGCCAGCTCTGGATCAGTCTGTTGAGATACAAATACCAGCTTCACCTTTATAAACTGAGTGATTTTAGGTAGATATCTCAACTGTCTGATCTCTAATTTTCTCATTGAAAAATGGAGATAATTTTGAGACTTATATTTTAGAGAGTTACCTTAAGGATCAAATCAATTAGTATACATAAAGCAATTTAGAAGGGTTCTGACAAATACAAATTATTCAGTAAATGTTGATTTTACTTATTATAAATGTTGCTGCTAGTAGTGTTAATAAGACAAATTCCAAAATGACCTGTCTTTAAATCAAATGGGGGAGGTGAAGAATTCCCACCAGCCTCTCTGCAGTGTTTGCCATCCAGTGCCATTTCTCAGCCCCTTTTATTCCTCCTGGTCTCCAGTTTAGCCTAGTCTGAAAGAAGTTAGAAATACATCAACTTCTCACAAAGGCAAAGGAGTTACTCTTACAGAAGGTTCAGATTTTTTCCTCCTCCCTCTCCCACCCCCCGCCATCCTCTTCTCCTTCTTGGAACTCATAAGACTAACTGGATAAAGAATATCTTATTTCGCAAAGGCAAATCCCTAATGATATTTGGCCCAAATAACCTTTCCTGCCCATGCAGCTTTCACTGAGCTCATCATAGGGAGACACAATTTGCATAAGAAGTGAATCTGTAATAAATTTCGCCGTAAATTCCTTCCAACAGCATGCAAACCTTTTTAGTTCCACGGTGTGTGCTCCTGTAATGATCTTCCACCTGGCTTGGGACCTTTTTATGTGGGAACATTAAACTAATTTTGCTTGGAATGTGGGATGGTTTCTCAAGATGGCACACCTGATGCTCAAGCGCAGATCACAAGGCTCCTTGGGAAGATGGATGGGTCTCTTGAGGCTCTTTAGGCACTCTGTTGCTCTCAGAACTTCCCTCATAGCCCAGCGCATCTCCCACAAACTTCTGCTTCACATTTGGTATCCCTGTGACAGTCACCAAATGATTGGGTCGGGTCAAGAAGTCAACTGACTTCCTCATATGCTTCTGCCATCACTCTGGGCCTGGGTGGGGGTGGGGCCAGCCAAGGTGCCTTGGGTCTCTGTGAGGATGTGAGAGTGACTAGGATATGATCAGAATAAAAGATTAGGTGGAATTCTTCCCCAGCCTTGGGTTAAGTGGCATATTGCATGAGTGGCTTTTGTCTGGTAGCAGCAAAAGCACTGAGTAGTGTGATCCCTCTTCCATTGCTTATGACACGAGAATATGCCTTCCTTCTGCTAACAGTTGATTCCTAGCAGTGCACAGAATGTACTACTGGAGGACCTGACTGGGCCTAATTCCTGGGGGTGCTGTGACTACAGATGATGTGCATTAAATGATTTTGTCTATTAGCTACCGAATGCCAGCCTGTACAGAAGACAGGGAGGCATCCAGGGGAAGCTTAGCATAAATAAAGGGTTTGACTTAATGAAAAGGACCTAAGGAAACATGTTTGCAACTGGAGAAAAAGCTAAACCAGGACCTTGTGGTATTTGTTGCCTAAATGGGAACTTCTGCTGTGTTTTTAACTTTCAGAAACCTCAGCTGAATCTAACTCTCCTGCTTATGCTTTTTGGAGTAACTCAGCTTAAAGCAAAGCCACATTATCCTGCTTGATATGGCTGGGCTATGAGTGTAGTCAGAAAACCTGGGCATGAAAGAGACTTTAAATGAACAGATGAATAGAGCAATCAAAGGGCCATCCGATCAGATCTAAGCAGGTTAGAACTTCATGCAGCCTCAAACACAAAAATAGACTGAGTGCTCTGTGATGTATTAAGGTCACTCATTCAAGATACTCATGTATCCCTGACCCTCAACTGCTGCTCTTGGGGCTGACTTCAGCTTGCACTTTTCACTGCTTCAGGCAAATGAGTGCCCATGGAATGGGACCCTGACTTCTAGTATTGCTGTAGTTTGTCTCTTACTGTTGTTCAATTATAAACATTTCTATGTTTAGGCTTTGATCAGCATTTTGCGATGAATATTGTGGTCATTTTCCAGATGGTGATTCTCAGCCTGGGGTGATTGTTTGGAGGTACTTGTGGTTGGTCTCAGCTGGTTGGAGGTGCTACTAACATCTAGTGGAAACAGGCTAGGGATGTGGTAATATATTCTACAATGCATGGGAGATTTCCTGCTCACTCCTCCACCAGCCCCACTCAACAAAGAATTATTCAACCCCAATTATTGAAAGTGATGAAGTTGGAAAATCCAGACCTAGAGTGATGCTGTTGGGCATTTTTGTTTCAGAGAAAAAGTTTCCAAATTGCCACTGCCTTTGGCCAAGGCTACATCATGTCTTAAGTAGACTTTTTCAATAATTTCCAGTTTTCAATAATCTGATTAAATCACATTTTTGCTTAAAGTCTTTTAATGGCTTCATATCCTTTATAGTATGTGCCTTAACATGGCAGATGACATTGACCCCCCGCCCCTTGCCTCCACACTCAAGTCAGTATCAGGATGAGTTAGTACTGCCTATGTCACACATCTCCGTCCATTTGCCATCAACCAGCTCTCATGTCGTGGTAAAGAGCAAGGGCTCTGAAGTAGACAGATCTAGGGGTGCATTCTGGTTCCTCTGTTTATTAGCTCTATGACTTTGGGAAAGCTCTGTAGCCTCTCTGAGTCTATGTCCTTCTGTCCATAAAAATCATGTTCTAGCACTCCACCATGTTGTCTGGAGTAAAGCCTTCTGTGGCCTCCTGCTTGGCACACGAACAGTGGGTACTGTTTTATCTCCTCAGACACCAGTATATTCAAACCAAAACTATTGTAATGATTTCTTGACTGGCCTCGCTGCCTCTTCTCTTAGGATAATCTAGGGCCTGATGTATGTAATTTTTTCATGGAGATGAATTGAGGGAAACTTAAAAGAATCTGTTGGTCAGAGTTTTTGTTTCTTATTCAAAAAGAAAAAAATAGCTTTAGTAAGTTTCAAAGGAAAATACATGGATTCTTCTAAGTTAGAGGAATTGATGTATGAAACTGAAGAATTTCAATGAGAAAACTGCTTTTTAAAAAGCTACTGGCAAGTGAATAGCTAGATATGATTGAGAATAGTAACATGAGACTGGCTTCCTACTCTTTCATCCTTAAATTAGATCAGACTTTATTACCAAGCTGGGTCACTGTGTGCAGCCCCCAGGTCCAAGGTGCTCACTGCTAATCTGGACTGACCATCACATATCTGACTTGGATATCACCCTGAGAAACAAGTGAAATTGTGCTCAGGCCCGCCAGAAAACCATTCATGAGTCTTTCCAGTTTCTCAGTGTGTGTCCAGCGCCTCCACCACTCAGCCCCATCCTTCTTTCCTAGTGTTTTCACACTTTGTTCCCTTACTGACCTTACTCCAACTATTCAAACAGTGCTCATTAGTCTTCTTTCCAATAAAAGGAAAAAAAATCATATTTATTAACAAATTATATATACACATATATACACATTTATTAACAAGTTAATATATTTATATATTAACTGCCTCAAGATTATTAGAATCAAACGAGGCTATCTGTATTAAGACATTTTTATAAGCTGTACACTATTTTCAAGCAGTATTGCTTCTATAACTATTGTTCAGTGGTAAAACCCAAATGCTCTTGTCACACAGATACAGTTCACTGTGTCCCCACCATGCTGCAGGGGCTAAAAGCTTTGGAGCAAGTTACATCACTTCTTTGCCTCAGGTTTTCTTTTCTTTTTTTTTTCTTTTTTTCATTTCATGATCTTCATGATGAAGATTTAAGTAAATGAGATAGTGTCGATAGTTTTCTTAGTTTAGTACCTGGCACATTAGAAATGCTTCCTAGGTGGCTTTGTGGGTAAAGAATCTGCCTACAATGCAGGAGATGCAGACAGACACGAATTTGAGTACTAGGTTGGGACGGTCCTCTGGAGAAGGGCATGGCAATCCACTCCAGTATTCTTGCCTGGAGAATCCGATGGACAGAGAATCTGGTGGGCTACAGTCCATGAGGATGCACAGAGTCTGACATGACTGAAGCGACTTATGAAGCATACATGACAAAAACATAAATTATTTCTCAGTTCGGCAAATAATGACAGAATATCAGAGAAACATATTACCTCTCTTCTGCATGCATTTCTCTAAAGAAAAGTTGACATTTTTGACAAGAGATGAGCTGTTGGTTTATAGGAGCACCCTTTACAGGATGAGATAGTTTTCTTTTTACACCTCCTATGGTTCTGTATGCCCAGGTCTTTTCCTTTAGGTCAGCATCCGAAAACCAGCTCTCCTGCCTGACTGAAGAGGGTCCAATCTGCTTAGATAATAAAACGCTTCAGAATTTGGCCCACAGTAAAGACAGATGCTCTCCAAGGTTGAGTGCAGAAACAGGATCTCTCTTCTGCACAAATTTTTTTGGTTACTTTTTTTTTTTATTACAGAAAAAGTATATATGTTCATCTCTAACTACCATGAGATTATCACTTGTCATTTACTGTCTATCCCACTAAATTTCTGCTACAACTACTTTGAAGTTTTGGTGGTTCTAAAACTTTTATTTTATGATCTTTTCAGGTCATGAACTATTTCCAGTGATACTTTTTTATCTTTGATACAGAAGCCATTGATTAATGGGTTCCTATAAATTCCTGAAATCATTTTAACAGTTAACACTATTTTTCTATTATAGTTACAAGTCTGGGAGTAGGTGGAAGTTACTAAATCCAGACACTCCAGGGCAGAGGCCAGACAGATACTCTAAATGAGCTGGTGGATCAGGCTGGAGCTGCACCAAGGGGAAGAGGTGTGCCCACGGGTGCTGCAGCTAGCTATAGAGGAGAGTTGTTACCTATAGCCAGGGTTGCTATACCTTGTGATCACCCTCGTGGCAGAAAGTGAAGAGGAGCTAAAGAGCCTCTTGATGAAGGTGAAAGAGGAGAGTGAAAAAGCTGGCTTAAAACCCAACATTCAGAAAACTAAGATCGTGGCATCTGGTCCCAACACTTCATGGCAAATAGATGGGGAAACAATGGAAACAGTGACAGACTTGATTTTCTTGAGCTCCAAAATCACTGCAGATGGTGATTGCAGCCATGAAATTAAAAGGTACTTGCTCCTTAGAAGAAAAGCTATGACCAACCTAGACAACATATTAAAAAGCAGAGGTATTACTTTGCCGACAAAGGTCTATAGAGTCAAAGCTGTGGTTTTTCCAGTAGTCATGTATGGATGTAAGAATTGGACCATAAAGAAAGCTGAGCACCAAAGAATTGATGCTTTTGAACTGTGGTGTTGGAGAAGACTCTTGAGAGTCCCTTGGACTGCAAGGAGATCCAACCAGTCCTAAAGAAAATCAGCCCTGATTTCAATATTCCTTGGAAGGACTGATGCTGAAGCTGAAGCTCCAGTTCTTTGGCCACCTGATACAAAGAGCTAACTCATTAGAAAAGACCCTGATGCTGTGAAAGATTAAAGGCAGGAGGAGAAGGGAACAACAGATGAAGAGATTGTTGCATGGCATCACTGACTCGATGGATATGAGTTTGAGCAAGCTCTCGGAGATGGTAAAGGACAGGGAAGACTGGCATGCTGCAGTCCATGGGGTCCAAAGAGTCAGTGTGACTGAATAACAACAATGAGTCCTCCAAAAAAGGCAGAAACAAAGAATGTTGAACCAAAGTTCCTGGTTCTTAAATGTAGACAACTATTTTTAAAATGCTGTGAGGACTAAACAAATGTGTTGGTGGGCTTCTCTGCTCATCACTTTGTGACCTCTTGTGTATGCAATTTTATACCAACTAAATTCTCAGTTTAGTAGGCAAATTAAAAGTCTTCACCAGAGCAGAGGAGTGACTGCTAATGGAAAGCAAGCAGGAGTTTTCACCAAGCAATGTTCTTGGACCATTAGAACTGCAGTAATACTCAGGAAGGATGTTTGCTGTGTTAGTCGGGCTGTCTCTGAACTTCTCAAACTCTTTAATGTGGATGATTATAACTGGGAAGGAAGGGAGAGGGAATAAGCCAGGTAATACCCCTGACTGTTGTTTTTTCTTGAAAGTTGTTCTTTGATGCATTATGTCTTATTAGCTGTCTTCTATACATGGTCAGGTTAATAGATGGTAATTCCATCTAGTGAACTAAAAATCAAACAAAACACATTTGTTTATTCTGAGGCTACTAGTGAAGCAAAGGGTTGTTTTTCTCAAACCACTAATCATTAGTAAACAAAAGTCCCTCTGTTTGAGGCTGGATTGGAGTTTTACTCTGAGCAGATCCTGCTGGTCGCTTAACCAATATCCATTTTCCCATTCTTATGCATCAGAATTCATCAGAGTTTTGGGTGGGAAGAATAACCGCATGTCCAGAAAAAGAACAAAAACTCAATGAAAGAAACAGTCTACTTCTGCCTCTTGCCCTAGAGTAGCCATATGACTTGCTTCTGGCCAAACAGAAGTCAGAAGAAATTGCTGGATGAGGCTTCTAGAAATGGCTTTTAAGAAGGGAGATATTGACCTGATATGCACTCTTTGCCTCTCATCTTCTCTCTTCATTCTGTCTGAAACATGTAAACAATAATGTTATACTGTTTTTTTTTTTAATCAATTTATTGTCTCTCGTACACCTCTGATACTGTTTTCCTATTGTTTGGCTGTATATTTTGTCTTGCTTTTTCTTGTGGGCCTGATTTTGTAATATTATTTTGATTGGGAGCATAAAAAGTTTTCAGTCTTATGGAATGGTTTATCACAATTTGATTATTGTCATTAGTAAATAATAACCATAAATGTAGACCTCTATGATTTTTTAGGGATGCCTTCTTCCTGATAGCACTGATTAAGATTGTGTCAGACCAGGAATTCATTTCTGTTAGATTTAATTTCACATAATTACCATCAAAAAAGAACAAAAAACCCTGTGGTTGTTTATGATGGCATCAGTGCATTTATGAAATCTGTTCCTGAAGGGAGAGAACCTCTATTTTGATGGCATCAATAAGATCCTAGTCCTCTAATCCTCTGCTTACAATTTTACACATTGAATGACTGACAGGATATTCCACAGCCCAACATCTGGCATGGACATTTTAACCCATGTCTCTCTCATTCTACACTTCATCCAGGGCTGGGCCCCATAGGACTCATTCATATTGTGACCTGACCTTTGTCTCTGTGTCTCTGTATTACAGTGCTGAATGAGTTGGCATTTTGGGCTATGGGAGAATTCTGGCAGTTGCTCCTATGCCAGGATGGCTAATAATGACTTAACTAGATACAGAAGTAATTGTAAACCATTTAAGCATATCTTCCTGAGTTCAATCAACATGTATGCCCATCCATAGCTTTCAAGAGATCCCCCAAACTTCTATGGCCACTTAGAAGCCACACTTCCATTAGGGGAAGTGTAACAGAGAAGCAGCTAGAGTGGAAACAGGCAGTAGCACTAACAGATTACAGTAAGCATATTCTGTTTTCACAAATTTACAAGGTCTGATAACATGAAGGCAAACCATGGATGGGGCCTGTGCAAGCTTAAGCCTTGTTTGCTTTTGGTTAAAATTGCCTCTGCTTAAAACTTGAACTGACATAGACATGCTGCCTTTCAAGGGTAGAACTCTGGTTAATATCTGTGAAGAAATAAATTTCTGCCCTGTTCTTTCTCACAGAGATACCTAGGGATAGAGTATCTGGAAAAATATAAACTTCAAAGCATTTTTCACTTCTGTGTCACTCAAAGATAAATTTGGAAGTGAGGAAATATATTTAGGCTAAGTACATATGTACAGAAGGGATTGAATATAAAAAATATAAATATAAAAAAAGATAATTGAGTTTGAGGGAAGGAAACATTTCTGTTATCTATCATAGTATCATAAACAATCACACAAATAATAGCTTAAAATAAAATCAATCATTTATTCTTTCTCATGATCCTGTGGGTTGGCTGAGCTCAATTGGGATGTTCTTCTGCTCCATGTGATATCAACTGAGGCTGCAACATCTGGAGGCTCAACTGTTCTGGTACATCCAGTGTCACTCACATGGTTGGCAGTTGGTTCTACTTGCTGGGAGGTGGCTTGAGGCTGTTGGCCATAGGGCATTGGTCTTCTTCCACGTGGCTCGTCAACTTTGTGTGAGCTTCTTATACCATGGTATTTAAGATAGTCTTGGAGGGAGTGTTAGAACAAAAATGTAAATTGTAGATATTTTAGGACCCAGCCTTAGAAAGTTAAACAGCATCATTTCTAAAACATATGAATCAAAGCAAGTCACCATACAATATAGATTCAAGAAGAGGAGAAACAGATTCCACTTTTTGATGGCATAAGTGGCAAAGAATTTATGGCCACCATAGGGCATAAGGATATTCAAAGTTTTGCATTCTTACTGAGTAGTTACTTGACATCTGGATTATGAAAACAGAAATAAATAAGGATAGGAGGATAATGACTGACACATAGTAGGTGCTTAAAAATAGTTTGTTAACATAAAATATATGAGCCAGGTTTTTTAGTCTATGACTTTTAACATCTGTAATATTATATTTGCCAAAATATTTATATTTTCAAATTCTCTGTTCTAGTCTCACATCATTCATCAAGTTGAATCCTATTTTTGGTTCAGAAAATCTGGTCCTTGTTCTTATTATAGATCATTCATCTGTGGTCTTGAGTTGGCTGGCTCTCTGGCAGTTGCGTTTTGTAGGGTTATGTAGA
>SJYV01046797.1:0-11660 GCA_006410875.1 Neotragus pygmaeus | reverse complement strand
AGTCCCTTGGACTGCAAGGAGATCCAACCAGTCCTAAAGAAAATCAGCCCTGATTTCAATATTCCTTGGAAGGACTGATGCTGAAGCTGAAGCTCCAGTTCTTTGGCCACCTGATACAAAGAGCTAACTCATTAGAAAAGACCCTGATGCTGTGAAAGATTAAAGGCAGGAGGAGAAGGGAACAACAGATGAAGAGATTGTTGCATGGCATCACTGACTCGATGGATATGAGTTTGAGCAAGCTCTCGGAGATGGTAAAGGACAGGGAAGACTGGCATGCTGCAGTCCATGGGGTCCAAAGAGTCAGTGTGACTGAATAACAACAATGAGTCCTCCAAAAAAGGCAGAAACAAAGAATGTTGAACCAAAGTTCCTGGTTCTTAAATGTAGACAACTATTTTTAAAATGCTGTGAGGACTAAACAAATGTGTTGGTGGGCTTCTCTGCTCATCACTTTGTGACCTCTTGTGTATGCAATTTTATACCAACTAAATTCTCAGTTTAGTAGGCAATTAAAAGTCTTCACCAGAGCAGAGGAGTGACTGCTAATGGAAAGCAAGCAGGAGTTTTCACCAAGCAATGTTCTTGGACCATTAGAACTGCAGTAATACTCAGGAAGGATGTTTGCTGTGTTAGTCGGGCTGTCTCTGAACTTCTCAAACTCTTTAATGTGGATGATTATAACTGGGAAGGAAGGGAGAGGGAATAAGCCAGGTAATACCCCTGACTGTTGTTTTTTCTTGAAAGTTGTTCTTTGATGCATTATGTCTTATTAGCTGTCTTCTATACATGGTCAGGTTAATAGATGGTAATTCCATCTAGTGAACTAAAAATCAAACAAAACACATTTGTTTATTCTGAGGCTACTAGTGAAGCAAAGGGTTGTTTTTCTCAAACCACTAATCATTAGTAAACAAAAGTCCCTCTGTTTGAGGCTGGATTGGAGTTTTACTCTGAGCAGATCCTGCTGGTCGCTTAACCAATATCCATTTTCCCATTCTTATGCATCAGAATTCATCAGAGTTTTGGGTGGGAAGAATAACCG
This sequence comes from Neotragus pygmaeus, assembly GCA_006410875.1. Taxonomy (NCBI): domain Eukaryota; kingdom Metazoa; phylum Chordata; class Mammalia; order Artiodactyla; family Bovidae; genus Neotragus; species Neotragus pygmaeus. Next base: position 10,615 of record SJYV01046797.1, on the reverse strand, counting down.
CATGTCCAGAAAAAGAACAAAAACTCAATGAAAGAAACAGTCTACTTCTGCCTCTTGCCCTAGAGTAGCCATATGACTTGCTTCTGGCCAAACAGAAGTCAGAAGAAATTGCTGGATGAGGCTTCTAGAAATGGCTTTTAAGAAGGGAGATATTGACCTGATATGCACTCTTTGCCTCTCATCTTCTCTCTTCATTCTGTCTGAAACATGTAAACAATAATGTTATACTGTTTTTTTTTTTAATCAATTTATTGTCTCTCGTACACCTCTGATACTGTTTTCCTATTGTTTGGCTGTATATTTTGTCTTGCTTTTTCTTGTGGGCCTGATTTTGTAATATTATTTTGATTGGGAGCATAAAAAGTTTTCAGTCTTATGGAATGGTTTATCACAATTTGATTATTGTCATTAGTAAATAATAACCATAAATGTAGACCTCTATGATTTTTTAGGGATGCCTTCTTCCTGATAGCACTGATTAAGATTGTGTCAGACCAGGAATTCATTTCTGTTAGATTTAATTTCACATAATTACCATCAAAAAAGAACAAAAAACCCTGTGGTTGTTTATGATGGCATCAGTGCATTTATGAAATCTGTTCCTGAAGGGAGAGAACCTCTATTTTGATGGCATCAATAAGATCCTAGTCCTCTAATCCTCTGCTTACAATTTTACACATTGAATGACTGACAGGATATTCCACAGCCCAACATCTGGCATGGACATTTTAACCCATGTCTCTCTCATTCTACACTTCATCCAGGGCTGGGCCCCATAGGACTCATTCATATTGTGACCTGACCTTTGTCTCTGTGTCTCTGTATTACAGTGCTGAATGAGTTGGCATTTTGGGCTATGGGAGAATTCTGGCAGTTGCTCCTATGCCAGGATGGCTAATAATGACTTAACTAGATACAGAAGTAATTGTAAACCATTTAAGCATATCTTCCTGAGTTCAATCAACATGTATGCCCATCCATAGCTTTCAAGAGATCCCCCAAACTTCTATGGCCACTTAGAAGCCACACTTCCATTAGGGGAAGTGTAACAGAGAAGCAGCTAGAGTGGAAACAGGCAGTAGCACTAACAGATTACAGTAAGCATATTCTGTTTTCACAAATTTACAAGGTCTGATAACATGAAGGCAAACCATGGATGGGGCCTGTGCAAGCTTAAGCCTTGTTTGCTTTTGGTTAAAATTGCCTCTGCTTAAAACTTGAACTGACATAGACATGCTGCCTTTCAAGGGTAGAACTCTGGTTAATATCTGTGAAGAAATAAATTTCTGCCCTGTTCTTTCTCACAGAGATACCTAGGGATAGAGTGTCTGGAAAAATATAAACTTCAAAGCATTTTTCACTTCTGTGTCACTCAAAGATAAATTTGGAAGTGAGGAAATATATTTAGGCTAAGTACATATGTACAGAAGGGATTGAATATAAAAAATATAAATATAAAAAAAGATAATTGAGTTTGAGGGAAGGAAACATTTCTGTTATCTATCATAGTATCATAAACAATCACACAAATAATAGCTTAAAATAAAATCAATCATTTATTCTTTCTCATGATCCTGTGGGTTGGCTGAGCTCAATTGGGATGTTCTTCTGCTCCATGTGATATCAACTGAGGCTGCAACATCTGGAGGCTCAACTGTTCTGGTACATCCAGTGTCACTCACATGGTTGGCAGTTGGTTCTACTTGCTGGGAGGTGGCTTGAGGCTGTTGGCCATAGGGCATTGGTCTTCTTCCACGTGGCTCGTCAACTTTGTGTGAGCTTCTTATACCATGGTATTTAAGATAGTCTTGGAGGGAGTGTTAGAACAAAAATGTAAATTGTAGATATTTTAGGACCCAGCCTTAGAAAGTTAAACAGCATCATTTCTAAAACATATGAATCAAAGCAAGTCACCATACAATATAGATTCAAGAAGAGGAGAAACAGATTCCACTTTTTGATGGCATAAGTGGCAAAGAATTTATGGCCACCATAGGGCATAAGGATATTCAAAGTTTTGCATTCTTACTGAGTAGTTACTTGACATCTGGATTATGAAAACAGAAATAAATAAGGATAGGAGGATAATGACTGACACATAGTAGGTGCTTAAAAATAGTTTGTTAACATAAAATATATGAGCCAGGTTTTTTAGTCTATGACTTTTAACATCTGTAATATTATATTTGCCAAAATATTTATATTTTCAAATTCTCTGTTCTAGTCTCACATCATTCATCAAGTTGAATCCTATTTTTGGTTCAGAAAATCTGGTCCTTGTTCTTATTATAGATCATTCATCTGTGGTCTTGAGTTGGCTGGCTCTCTGGCAGTTGCGTTTTGTAGGGTTATGTAGAATCCTGTTGCTTTCTTTTCCACTTTTCCTTGCTTAATAGACATTTTTGGGCAGAGGCAGGTGAGGGGGACTCCAAGGTTGAGGTTTCCTGTAGACTATAGGCTTGAAGGCATTCTTCTATTCTGAGGCAATCTGTCAAAAGAGGCAAGCAATCCTATAGTGGGAATAATAACTGCAACCATAGCACATGTTTGTATTTCTACTGACAATTAACATGAGGGGGAAACCAATTTTCAAAAAAAAAAAGTTTGGAATATGGAAAGGGAATAAGGGGTTTGTTTGTCTACATGAAATATTAGTTTGAGTGTAAGAGGAAGCCTTGAGAACCATAAAGATGAGGTGGGAATAAAAACCCTTGATGCATGCACAACTCACCTGGGATTAAAAGCCAAGGCCATCCTAGAACCTGATATAACCATTCATGTTGTAATCTAAAGCCTTGTCAATCTATCACAGGTGCACACCACATGACCAGGTTGGGGAAAAGAAGGTGAAGCCAACTGGGAAGAAATGTGGCAGTTTCATCTTCATAATACATACATCCCAAGGTGCGAGTGTGCATCTGGTTTATATTTCAGAACTTTTTACTAGTAGCTTTACCAAAAGTAGGGCAGACAATTCTGTGAGTTAGGGAGAACATATGTTAACACTGGGCTGGGAGGGACATGGCGTGGCAGTGATGGTGAGGGACCTATGGATGGGGACCAAGAGGATGAAACTAAGGGATCTGGGAGGAAGTGTTCAGACTTGAAGTTGGGCCACCTAAACAGTCATATGTTGCTTGGCACTGCTAAATCTTCAGGGAGTCCATAGAACTTTGAAGACATGGATTTAAAAAATTGTTTTGAGCATGATTGCATTTTGGATAGAGCTAAAATGCCTTTCTCATGTGGAACAGATGAAAAATCATTGAATTCTATAGCTGGAAGGGGTTTGAAAGTCATTGAGTGCAGCTCTTCATTGACAGGGCCAGTCCCTAATGGCCTGGCATGTCCAATGGATTATTGGTCCTGCCCAGGGTTAAAGAGTTTGTGTTTGAGGCAACCTAGAGACCCACATTCCTGCCCTCTATGCAGGACTCTTTTCTTAAACGGTACTGCTCTGTGGAGCATCAGCCATGTGAATGTGTTAAGACCTCTCTGGTCCCAGATTTCTGGGCCACTGCCCTGGTGATCAACTGGCCTTTGTTGAAATTCACATTTGGGAACATTTTTCGTATTCTCAGGTGAAGTGAAGTCATGGTTGTAGTGATGCTGAAAGCCTCTCTCAATGGTTTTACAACATGAGAATATACTAGTTTTCCTCCAGAAAGTCATCATCTCCACTTTTGTAAGGAGATGCTTCGATACCACCCCCTCCCATATACACACACCAGTACAATCACTCTTCACCAGTGCACCCATGGGATTGGCCGTGAGATCTTCATTTGGTTATATTTGTGTATTGATGAAGGCTTTGTTAAAGACCTATTTTAGACAAAGGACCATAATGGGTACTATAGGGGTGACGTATTAAATGAGTGTAAGCCCTGAACTGCTTTTTTTAATTAGTTTTTTTCTGGATGCACTGGGTCTTTGTTGCTGTTCCTGGGTTTTGTTGTGATGTGTGGGTTTCTCATTGCTGTGGCTTCTCTTCTTGTGGAGCATGGGCTCTAGGTGTGCAGGTTTCAGTAGTTGTAGCATGTGGGATCGGTAGTTGTTTTGCTCAGGGCCAGTTGCCTTGCAGTATGTGGAATCTTCCCAGACCAGGATCAAATCTGTGTGCCCTGCACCGGAGGGCAGACTCTTAACCACTGGACAAAAGAAGTCTTAGCCCTGAACTTAAGAAATAGACTGTTTAGTAGGATTGAAAGTATCACACCATTAAAAGAAAAAAAGCGTTTTAAGTATTTATCCAGAAAGGACAAGAGGAGTTTGATTTTATAGCTGAGAGTTTCGATCTGGGCCTAGGAAATTTAATAAGATGTGGTTGTGGAGGAAGGAGGAGCAGCATTCAGATGGAAAAGCCTGTGTGAGCAAAGGCGCCGTCTTCCCATCTCCAGAAGCAGTCTCAGAGGAGAAGGGGACTGGGCTGTCCCTGCTGCTGTTTCTGTCACTCCACTAGCAATTCTCCCAACTCTTCCATTAAAAAGAGAATAATTTTCCAAAGTTCCCTTTTCTCTTCTTCTGCAACACTCATCTCTGGCATTTTGACTAGACATCAGTAAGGAAGAAATTAGGAAACAAATTAATTTGCTTTTTTTTAATACTTACCATCATATTATTATCTGAATCTGTAAGAGTTCCTTAAAAAAAAACAGAAAAAGTACAGCTGCTGCTGCGTCGCTTCAGTCGTGTCCAACTCTGTGCGACCCANGAAGAAATTAGGAAACAAATTAATTTGCTTTTTTTTAATACTTACCATCATATTATTATCTGAATCTGTAAGAGTTCCTTAAAAAAAAACAGAAAAAGTACAGCTGCTGCTGCGTCGCTTCAGTCGTGTCCAACTCTGTGCGACCCAATAGACGGCAGTCCACCAGGCTCTGCCGTCCCTGGGATTCTCCAGGCAAGAACACTGGAGTGGGTTGCCATTTCCTTATCCAGTGCATGAAAGTGAAAAGTGACAGTCACTTTTCAAAAGTACAGCTGGTACCTCCTAAATGTCAAAATAAAAGTTTTTCCCCCAAAGCATGTAATTTTGCAGTCTTTGACGCTTTCCCATATTCTGCTTGGTTTTATTCACCTTGAACCTTTCATTGCATGCTCTTGAGCATCTAGCAGATTTGATGACACAGGACAGCTTCTCTGAATGAAGAAGCTTCTGGGAACTCTTTCTCTGTGTGGCTCTAGTGGGTTCAAAAAGGCTAACTTGCTTGTCTTGGAAGGACACCCAAATGAAACCTTCCAGTAACATGTCGAAGAGTGGTGGGCCCGAATGTGTGCTGTTGGTGTGTTGAGTTGACACAAGCATCTGTCAGGCCTGCCTTTTTATGACTCCCTCCAGACAGCTTGAAAAGAGATGAAAAGGTTTATTGGATTCGAGGAAGAAAGTGGTCAGGAAAGAGCATGCGGAGGGTGAGGCTCTTGCCGAGCTCAAGTTCCCCTCTGATATCTCAGAACATGTGGTTTCTTTGCTCACCAAGTGAAGTGTGTGGTTTGTATTCTCTGTCTGTCTGCCTCTGTCTTTATCTCCATTTCTGTCTCTCTCTCTCCAGAAGCCATCTTTGTGTATTCCCCTTGGAATCTGTTGCCTTTTATTTCTTTGTTTTTGGGGCACTTGTAGTCAGCCTCCATACCTTCCTAATGTTATTTCAATTAGGGGCAGTCTTTGTGTAGCCCTGCGTTTTTGTAGTCCTTTCTGGAAGGTAAAAGAGGGATGGGAATGATATTGTCATCTTTGTGCAAACCCCTTACCCTCTTGCTGCTGCTAAGTCGCTTCAGTCATGTCCGACTCTGTGTGATCCCATAGACAGCCTCCTACCAGGCTCCTCTGTTCCTGGGATTCTCCAGGCAAGAACAGTGGAGTGGGTTGCCATTTCCTTCTCCAATTAGAACTCCATAAAGCTCTTTGCTTTTCTTCTGTAGCTTTTTGTTCTCTGTGGCCTCTTTTGATGATCCTCTTACTGCATTTTGGGCTTCCCTTTGTCTCAGACAGTAAAGAATCTGCCTCCAATGTGGGAGACAAGGTTTTATCCCTGGGCTGTAAAGATCCCCTGGAGAAGGAAACGGCAACCCATTCCAGTATTCTTGTCTGGAGAATTACATGGACAGAGGAGCCTGGTGGGTTATAGTCCATGGGGTCACAAAGAGTGGGACAGTCTGAGCAACTAACACTGAATTTTACCTGACTAACCACTCAGTCCCAACCTGAAGTCTCAGCTTTATCCTAGGCTCAAGGAGCAATTCAGTCTTCAACTGGAGCAATTTTAGGAACACTAGTTAAGGTCTTTTTGCTGCCACTTGAGACCTGACTCTCAGTTCACTTGCTCAGTCATGTTCGACTCTTTGCGACCCCATGAATCGCAGCACGCCAGGCCTCCCTGTCCATTACCAACTCCCGGAGTTCACTCAGACTCACGTCCATCGAGTCAGTGATGCCATCCAGCCATCTCATCCTCTGTCATCCCCTTCTCCTCCTGCCCCCAATCCCTCCCAGCATCAGAGTCTTTTCCAGTGAGTCAACTCTTCGCATGAGGTGGCCAAAGTACTGGAGTTTCAGCTTTAGCATCATTCCTTCCAAAGAAATCCCAGGGCTGATCTCCTTCAGAATGGACTGGTTGGATCTCCTTGCAGTCCAAGGGACTCTCAAGAGNCCCCCAATCCCTCCCAGCATCAGAGTCTTTTCCAGTGAGTCAACTCTTCGCATGAGGTGGCCAAAGTACTGGAGTTTCAGCCTTAGCATCATTCCTTCCAAAGAAATCCCAGGGCTGATCTCCTTCAGAATGGACTGGTTGGATCTCCTTGCAGTCCAAGGGACTCTCAAGAGTCTTCTCCAACACCACAGTTCAAAAGCATCAATTCTTATATGTGGAATCTAGAAAAATGGTCTGACAGTGAAAGTCACTCAGCTGTGTCTGACTTTGCAACCCCATGGACTATTAGCCCACCAGGCTTCCTCTGTCCATGGAATTCTCCAGGCAAGCATACTGGAGTGGTTAGCCATTTCTTTCTCCAGGGATGATCTTTCTTGCCTAGACACAAATAGAAATGTTTATATTTTCTTTTTATAATATTTATTGGTTGCATTGGATCTTCATTGCGACATGCGGGATCATTTGTTGAGGTGCACAGATTCTCTAGTTGTCCAGTGTTCAGACACGCTGGTTCAGTAGTTGCGGCACGCAGGCTTGTTTCCTCCATGGCATGTGGGATCTTAGTTCCCTGGCCAGAGATCAAACCTGCATCTCCTACATTGCAAGGAGGATTCTTAACCACTGGACCACCAGGGAAGTCCCAGAAATGTTTATGTTTTCAGAGTTATGCTCTAATCTGTAAGATGCTCCGGTTCTTTGCCTGTTGTGTGCATTTTAGGTGAGGATTTCCAGAACTTGCTTTTTATATTTTAAAAGTTCAGAAACATCTAAAGCATAATATTTTAAAGAAGGAAATTCACAATTTTCTTCTGACATATCAAAGTGTCAATTTTTGATTGACTAAATATATATATATAGTTTCTTTCTTTGAAAAGTCTGTAATCATATGTAAACTCAACGGAATGTTAATTACATTTATACTTTGGCCTCACTTAATAGAAGTTAAAAGTTCATTTGTAATGCATTCATTATAGCGTCAAGGAAGGAAAAGCAAAATGCATACCAAAGAGAGCACATACTAATCAGATGCTTTAGTATAAATGTCTTTTTGAAATTCATTAACCATTATTGAGGAAGTTCAGTCAGAACCATGTGGGAAATATGTCGATTGGCAACAGGAGTGAAAGAAAAGATATTTGCTTTTTATTAAGACCTAAAGTGTGTCATAAGTGGGTTGAGTTTTTACTCAGATGTCCCCTCGTGCTAACATGTGCCAAGTGTGGATAAAGCTGTGGTGAGGTGTTATTTTCTGTGGCTGCATAGACATGTGTTACTCAGTTAAAAACCAGGAACCTGGTGTCCTTCAAGTTTCCAGCTAAGCCATGCCTAGAAAGCTGTGCTTCCTGGACCAAGGGGATTCCAGGTAGTTTTACTTTCAGAAAAGATTTGGAATTCCTCAGAGTAGTTATGGAATTTACTCAGCATCTAAATGTTCTTTTGATGAATTTGTGGGGGAGAAAGTGGTCTCCCCGTCCTATTCCTCTGCCATCTTAGGACCGCCCCTCAGAGTAGTTATGAATGTTTGGTCTTCCATCTGATACAAATCAATGACCAAATCAAAGTGTAGATTCCAGACTGTCAGAGTCTACATCAAGTCTGCAGTACCCTTATCCTTGAAAATGTAAGTCATTAAAAAAAATGCTTTAAGGTAGGAACTGTCATGTTCAAATATGTATTTCCATTTGACTGGTGTTTTTCTAAGTGAAAGGTCTAGCTTAGACTTAATCAAATAACCCTCCCCCCATGTGTATGGAAATTGTTTTTTAATGGGCAGATTTGTTATCATGTATTTTAATTGGCTGCCAAGTTTTACAAATGATTAACTATCTATGTATCGTCCTTGCCAGACAACAGGAAGATAAGAGTAAATGGAACCAAGGAACCTATAGAGTTTAAATCGAATCAGTGGTTTGGAGCAACAGTGAGAGCTCACAAAGGAAAAGTGGTGGTGAGTATCAGCTGTGTGTTGTTGGGGCTGCTATGGAGTAATATGTACACTGAAATGTTTTACAACTCCTATGTACAAAAATCCATTCATATAAGAACGTATCAGATTTTCAAAGATAAGATTATTAGCATTACCATTAGTGCTTAAAATTAAAGGATCTATTTTAGTCTTTAAAGCAATAGGAAAGAAGGCTGGTTTTCCAGAAAATTGGGTCGATCTTTTCAAATATTTCAAAAACTAATAAGGAAGATAGAAAAATAAAAGCTAAATCCTAAAAAGGTAAATATTTTATTGCTTAAGATTGATTTAAAAGGCTGATAGAAATTTGACCTGAAAAATAGTATTACTACTATTAGGATTGTTTTAAAGTTAATCTCCTGTGATATCATTGATCCTCTTTAGAACTATCAGAAAGTTTTCTTTAAAAATACGGAACCATAGAGGATCCTCCTGTGATTTATGTCACAGAGTGTTCTGCTTATGTTCTCCTCTAAGAGTTTTATAGTTTCTCGTCTTATGTTTGGGTCTTTAAATTCATCTTGAGCTTATTTTGTATATGCTGTTAGAAACTGTTTTAATTTCATTCTATTACACATAGTTGACGAGTTTTCCCAGCACCGCTTGTTGAAGAGACTGTCCTTTCTCCATTGTATATTTTTGCCTCCTTTGTCAAAGATAAGATGAACGCCTTATCAGTGCATGGATTTATCTCCAGGCTTTCTATTTTGATTCNCAACCATCTCATCCTCTGTAGTCCCCTTCTCCTCCTACCCCCCAATCCCTCCCAGCATCAGGGTCTTTTCCAATCAGTCAGCTCTTCACATCAGGTGGCTAAAGTATTCACCTTTATCACTTAATTTTAAACTATATACATTTTCTTTGTTACTAAGGATTCACTGTAAAGGTTTTAATAAATACAACATATTACTCGTTTCAATATTGTTAGCCATTTTAGTTACTCTAAGTTTCTCTTAAGAACTTGTACTTAAATGTTTGCCTGAGTTTTCAATCATTTTCTTCAACAATATTTCCCAAAATGGAATTATAAGATCAAAGGTTATATTTACATACATTCTGAATATTTTTAAAATTCTCTAAGAACTATATGTTCACTGAAAAGATACTCATTATAAGCATTTTGAGGTACATATGTCTGCTAAGTCACATCAGTCATGTCCGACTCTGTGTGACCCCACACACGGCAGCCCATTAGGCTCCACCTTCCCTGGGATTTTCCAGGCAAGAACACTGGAGTGGGTTGCCATTTCCTCCTCCAATGCATGCAAGTGAAAAGTGAAAGTGAAGTTGCTCATTTGTGTCCGACTCTTGGCGACTCCATGGACTGAAGCCCACTAGGCTCCTCCATCCATGGGATTTTCCAGGCAAGAGTACTGGAGTGGGGTGCCATTGTCTTTTCCATACATATGTCTAGACTTGTTTAATTATACATANTTGCTCATTTGTGTCCGACTCTTGGCGACTCCATGGACTGAAGCCCACTAGGCTCCTCCATCCATGGGATTTTCCAGGCAAGAGTACTGGAGTGGGGTGCCATTGTCTTTTCCATACATATGTCTAGACTTGTTTAATTATACATATATAAATACACAATTACTACATTGAGTTTATTCTATGAATGCTGTTTCAACGTTTTGTTCAATTTGTAATATACTGTTAACATGTTTCATGTCAATAAATATTAACGTATAGCATAAATTAATAAGACTGTTTACTGTTCATTCATATGGATGGACCAAAATTCATTTAAACTATCACCTAATATTGAACACTGAGCTGCTTCCAATGTTTTCTTATCATAAAAGGTTGATATAAATACATTGTTGTACATTATGTCTTTGAGAAAATACCTATTTCCTTACAAAAAAATATCAGAAATGGTACCATTTAATCAAAAGTCATGCTTATTTTTAAAGTCTTTAAAGTATGCAGATATGTCATCCAAAAGGTATATACCAGTGTATATTCCTACATTACCCTACCATAGTTTGGCCTCAGG
>SJYV01046795.1:545510-559050 GCA_006410875.1 Neotragus pygmaeus | reverse complement strand
TAGGCCTCTCACTGTGATTTCTCTTGCTGTGGAGCACGGACTCTAGGGTACACAGCCTTCAGCAGCTGCGGTGCTTAGGCTCAGCAGCTGTGGCCCACGGGCTTAATTGCTCAGTGGCATGGAATCTTTCTGGACTTCTCAGGGATTAAACCTGTATCCCCTACACTGACAGGTGTTTTTCTAACCACAGGACCACCAGGGAAGTACCACTATCCTCATTTAAAAGCAAGAATTCTGAGGCAGTTAGTGTGATGAACAAAGGAACTGACCAAACTCAACACAAAGACTCTCCTTGTCTGGCTTTCACATGCTCCCACACAGATACTCACATTCAGAAATTAGCATGTATAGGAGCATGTGCAGGCATGCATGCTCATACACACACCAACAGCTCACAAATTCCACGTGCTATTGGAAAATCCACTTGGTGTTAAACATTTATTTACAGATTGACTCCTTGCTACCACCTCCCTGGTGTAAGGCAATGTAATCTTCATCTGGATGCTTACTGCAGACTCCTAACTGATCATTCTACCACTGCTCCTGACAGTGTCTTCCCAATATGGTAGTCAAAACACACTGGTAAAAATGCAAATTGTGTGTGGTAATCTCTTTGTCCAAAGTTCTCTGGTATTTTCCTGCATCACTCATAATAAAGCCAAATTTCATACAATAATAATTGTTAATATTTATATTGACACCTACAGATTTCCTCTGTGGCTCAGTGGTAAAGGATCCACCTGCAATGCAGAAGTCACAGGAGACTGAGGTTCAATCCCTGGGTTGGGAAGATCCCCTGGAGGAAGGCATGCCAATTCATTACAATATTCTTGCCTGGAGAACCCCATGGACAGAGAAGCCTGGTGGGCTATAGTCCGTAGGGTCAGAGAGTAGGATGAGACTGAAGTGACTTCGTGTGCATGCATGCTTGTTGGCACTTATACGTTTAAACAAGCTTCCCTGATGGCCCTAGTGGTAAAGAACACACCAATGCAGGAGATACAGGTTAGGTCCTTGGGTTGGGAAGATCCCCTGGAGGGGGTCATGGCAACCCACTCCAGTGTTCTTGTCTGGAGAATTTCATGGACAGAGGAGCTTGGCAGGTTGCAGTCCAGGTTGCAGAGTCAGATACGACTGAAGCAACTTAGCGTGTGTGAACACATACCTAAGCGCCCACTGCTACACGCATACAAAAACATTAGTGGAGTAATGCCGAAAGAGGTAATGCCAATCAGCACTATTTAGACCTCAGCAAACAGGGCCTTGATCAAATTAGTTAGTTTCAGAATGTGGCCCATTTGTTTGTAGGTTGAGATTGACTCTTGAAGACGTATTTTGGTCAAAATAAAAGGCACATATGACTAAAAATAGAAATCAATGTACTTATTTATTAATTTATATTGTGATTTATAACTTGAATTTTCATGTCTTTTTGAGTAATACATGCTTTCCTTATATCAATCAAGTAAAAATAGAGGAAGCAAACTTACAAGGCAGGTAACTGGATTCAATCATGCCAAGAAAGCATCTTGACAGTAAGTTCAGTTCAGTCGCTCAGTCGTGTCCGACTCTTTGTGACCCCATGAATTGCAGCACGCCAGGCCTCCCTGTTCATCACCATCTCTCGGAGTTCACTCATACTCATGTCCATTGAGTACGTGATGCCATCCAGCCATCTCATCTTTGGCTGGCCCTTTCTCCTCCTGCCCCCAATCGCTCCCAGCATCAGAGTCTTTTCCAATGAGTCAACTCTTCTCATGAAGTGGCCAAAGTACTGGAGTTTCAGCTTTAGTATCATTTCTTCCAAAGAAATCCCAGGGTTGATCTCCTTCAGAATGGACTGGTTGGATCTCCTTGCAGTGCAAGGGACTCTCAAGAGTCTTCTCCAACACCACAGTTCAAAAGCATCAATTCTTCAGTGCTCAGCCTTCTTCACAGTCCAACTCTCACATCCATACATGACCACAGGATAAACCATAGCCTTGACTAGACGGACCTTGGTTGGCAAAGTAATNCAAGGGACTCTCAAGAGTCTTCTCCAACACCACAGTTCAAAAGCATCAATTCTTCAGTGCTCAGCCTTCTTCACAGTCCAACTCTCACATCCATACATGACCACAGGATAAACCATAGCCTTGACTAGACGGACCTTGGTTGGCAAAGTAATGTCTCTGCTTTTGAATATGCTATCTAGGTTGGTCATAACTTTTCTTCCAAGTTCAGACATGGCTTATTAATCCTCTTTATAAATATTATGTGAGGTTCAATGTCTCTAGATTCTAAGCCAACAGAGCAACCTTCTTTTTCCTGTACTTCCCTTATTGTTCAATTCTCTAATGATTAACACACTTTTTACACACTGGAAAATTCCAAAGATTATAGTTAAGAGTTTCTGGCTTGGGAAGCATTCTTTTCCTTTCAGGTGGTGTATGTCTGTTTTTTGTATTTAAATTAGTTTTCATAACTTTTAAAACTAAGTTTATTTTTAATTGAAATCAAAATTAGAATGAAATTTGTTGATATGGTTTTCAAGGTCTTGCATTTTATCTAGCCACTGTAGCCTTATTTATAAACACACACACACACGTATATTTTACACAGGGCATACTGACCAAGCATTTCTGAACAGTTAACCATGCAAGACCCCCAAGCACAAACTCATAATCTCTTTCACTTATCTACTTGCATGGAGACTAAAGACAGAGTCTTTGAAGAAGCACCCTGGCTTTCATTGTCTTTAGCTAGTACTCTCCTTTGCCACAGCTCTGTGTACTCCTGAACCCTTATCTATGTTCACACTTTCTGATCCACTGAGCTATCTCCAGCCAGGGTGCACAGAAGAAGAAAACCACTGGATCTGTCTATCTCTGTTAATTAAAAACACACCAAAATAAAATAAATGTCCCACCCCCTTCCAATCCGCAGAAAGCATGTGAACACAGAAGAAATAGGAGATGGAGGAGAAGAATAAGCTACAAGAGAAGAAGGAGAAGGAGAGAGGTAAGAGGAGGAAAAAGAAGGAGAAGAATAAAGGAAAGGGAAAGGAAAAAAAAAAACTAAAGGTACAGGAAATAGTTGGTGGTACTAATGCCTTGATGGGCTAGAGTAGAAAGCAGGACTACAGTAGCTTGTTGGTCTAGGGACCTAAGAAGCTTTCCTTTCCCTCAGAGATACCTCAGACTCAGTAAGATAGGGTCTGAGAAAATTTGGTTTCAGAAAGTCTTTCTGGGGATAGAATGAGCAAAGTTTGAAAGGGGGTTGGGCCTTCCCCTGTGGTGCTAGTGGTAAAGAGCCCTCCTGCCAACGCAGGAGACTTAAGAGGTACAGGTTAGATCCCTGGGTCAGAAGATCCCCTGGAGGGGGGCATGGCACTCACTCCAGTGTTCTGGCTTGGAGAATCCCATGGACAGAGGAGCCTGGCAGACTACAATCCATAGAGTCGCAGAGAGTTAGACATGACTAACGTGGCATAGCATGGCCTGGCCTGGAAAGGGGCTTGGGAGAGGAGCAATTGCTAATGGCCCTCACTAGACCATATAATACAAAAGATCCTAGTTTCTCATAATTTCTCATAGTAGATGATCTTACTAATGGGTAGGATCTAAATATAAGCATCACTGCTTCCATTCAAGCCCTGCTTAGTTACTTAACTTCAAATCTATCCTGTTTCAGGTATGTCTAGATTTCTTTTTCAATGGCATGCTATGTCTTAGTTCATAGACTACATTAGGTAATAGTATTTAAACTGGACATAAAACCCCTGGAATTTCTCAAAAATTTAATCATAAAAATAAATGAAAGCAACAGGCTTCCTTTATAGCTCAGTTGGTAAAGACTGCCTGCAGTGCATGAGACCTGGGTTTAATCCCTGGATTGGGAAGATTTCCTGGAGGAGAGAAAGGCTACCCACTCTGGTATTCTGGCCTGGAGAAATCCATGGATGCAAAGAATCCATGGGGACGCAAAGAGTGGGACATGACTGAGCAACTTCACTTTCACTTTTCACTTCCATGCATTGGAGAAGGAAATGGCAACCCACTCCAGTGTTCTTGCCTGGAGAATCCCAGGAATGGGGGAGCCTGGTGGGCTGCCGTCTATGGGGTCGCACAGAGTCAGACACAACTGAAACAACTCAGCAGCAGCAGCAGCAAATATAATATTTTTATTTTATCAATTTTAACTTATAAGCAGTTCAGTTCAGTCACTCAGTTGTGTCCGACTCTTTGCGATCCCATGAACCACAGCACGCCAGGCCTTCCTGTCCATCACCAACTCCTGGAGTCCACCCAAACCCATGTCCATTGTGTCGGTGATGCCATCCAAGCATCTCATCCTCCGTCATCCCCTTCTCCTCGTGCCCTCAATCTTTGCCAGCATCAGGGTCTTCTCAAATGAGTCAGCTCTTTGCATCAGGTGGCCAAAATATTGGAGTTTCAGCTTTAGCATCAGTCCTTCCTTAGAATGGACTGGTTGGATCTCCTTGCAGTTCAAGGGACTCTCAAGAGATTTCTCCAACACTACAGTTCAAAAGTATCAATTCTTCGGCACTCAGCTTTCTTCACAGTCCAACTCTCCAGTCCAACTCTCACATCCATACATGACCACTGGAAAAACCATAGCCTTAACTAGATGGACCTTTGTTGGCAAAGTAATGTCTCTGCTTTTTACTATGCTGTGTATGTTGGTCATAACTTTCTTTCCAAGGAGCAAGCATCTTTTAATTTCATGGCTGCAGTCACCATCTGAAGTGATTTTGGAGCCCAGAAAAATAAAGTAAGCCACTGTTTCCACTGTTTCCCCATCTATTTGCCATGAAGTGATGGGACCAGATGCCATGATCTTCGGTTTCTGAATGTTGAGCTTTAAGCCAACTTTTTCACTCTCCTCTTTCATTTTCATCAAGAAGCTTTTTAGTTATTCTTCTATTTCTGCCATAAGGGTGGTATCATCTACATATCTGAAGTTATTGATATTTAATTTTAAAAGTCCTTTTTATTCAAATACCTTTAGATATAATATTTTTATTTTATTACTTTTAACTTATAGGCTTAAATGAATAGTTCTAGTTTTTTCTGACCATTTAATCTTTCTGATGTATCATGGATAATCATATCACTTATCTCTCTAAACTTTGGGTTTTTCATCTGGGAAAAAGAGACAATAACCATGGTATTTCATAGGAGGCATAAGTAAAATATTTCAAAATGGGCAGCTGAGATAATAGCTTGAATCAGCCAGCACCTAAGTAAAAATGAAATTCTGTTCAGGCTATGTGACTTCAGAATCGGAATTCATAAGCCTTTACCAAGCTATAGATATGCTGCCTTTCAACCCTATAACCTTTCTAAAGCCCTTTTCCACAACATTTTGTAATAAGAAAGCAAGAGATGGATTAGATCCCTGGAGACATGCCAGTTCTGTTCCCAAAGACAGTCTCCAGAGAAGGATATAGAGCCCTGAAGTGGGTATGAGGGAGAAGGAGAGGGACCAGCCTCACATCCTGAATTTAAGAGAAGACTGGTGGTGTCCACACTCTGGAAAGAGAATGGGATATACTCAAACTGTCTGCTTCAGGTGGGGTTTATTTCCCCAACTCTTGGTCTTATAGAATCTGATTCTTATTCCCTGGGCTTTGACAATGTCTGATCCTCATATCCAAAGTCTAAGGAAAGAATCACTATACTCATACTGTGGATCTATAGAAATTTGCCTTGGAATCCTAGAGCCCTAAGTCTACTAATTAATATATCAAATGTAATTTTAAAAGATACATGCACCGCTGTGTTTGAAGTAGCATTATTTACAATAATAGACAAGTAAGAAATCTAAATGTCTATCAACAGATGAATGGATAAAGAAGATGTGTGTGTATGCATACTATTGTTGTTCTTTACTCACTAAGTTGTGTCTGATTCTTCAACCCACTCTAGTACTCTGGCCTGGAAAATCCTATGGATGGCGGAGCCTTGTAGGCTACAGTCCATGGAGTCTCAAAGAGTCAGGACATGACTGAGAGACTTTACTACTATGGACAGTAGCCCGCCAGACTCTCCTGTCCTTGGGATTCCCCAGGCAAGTGTGGGTTGTCATTTCCTTCTCTAGGAGCTCTTCCTGCCCGAGGGATCAAACTTACATCTCCTGCACTGGCAGGTAGATTCTTTACCACTGAGCCTCCAGGGAAATCACCCAACAAAAGATAATACAAATGAAATTATACACAGAAGAGTAATAGACCTGCAGACAATAAACTTTTGGTTACCAAAGGGGAAAGGTGAGCAAGGGATAAATTAGAAGCTTGGGATTAACATAAACACACTACTATATATTAAATAGATGAACTTACTGCATAGCACAGGGAACTATATACAATATTTTGTAATAGATTATAAGGGAAAATAATCTTAAAAATATATATATATATAAACATTAAGTCCCCTCTGTATGAATGAGCTCAATTCTGAGGGTCCAATCCTAGGTCCAACAAAGTCAGCCTAGGTGCAAAACTAACCAGGCTTTCCTGGTGGCTCAAGCTGTAAAGAATCCACATGCAATCCAGGAGATGCAAGAGACACGGGTTCAATCCCTGGGTTAGAAAGATCCCCTGGAAATGGAAACGGCAATCCACTCCAGTATTCTTGCCTGGAAAATCTCATGGACAGAGGAACCTGGCAGGTTACAGTCCATAGCGTCACAAGGAGTTGGGCATGACGGAGCATGCACTCAGTCGATTGACATAGTCAGCTAATATAAGCAGACATATAGTACAGTATGTAATGTGTTTACAATACTTTTTACACAAATACCATAAAAAACAAATACAAAAAATAAAGACAATGTTTTTGATCTCAAAGCATGCTATCTTGAAAACTACAGTAGTACAGCACAGCAGCTGGCACACAGGGGCTGGCATCGAGTGAACAGGCAAGAGGAGTTACTGCCTGGAGGAGGGAGAAGAGGCGGGAGATGGTAGAGAAGGAGGATCATCAGCAATAGGAGATGGAGAGCAAGCCACAATTTCACTCACACTTGAAAGTGATGGAACACATGTTTGCATCTTTGAAAGTGTACAACTTGAAGATTCATATATAGGCGCTTACTGTGTAACTGAATCACTTTGCAGAATACCTGAAACTAACATAACATTGAAAGCCAAATATAGAAAAAAACAAACAAACAAACTCTTATTCCCACAAGGGCTGTTCTTCACAGTGTCCTTTCATTGGTCTTCTATTTCAGTGATAAAATATCTGCTCTCTTGACCTAGAATTGTGTCATCCTAGGTTTGAGCTATTTCAAATCCTAAAAGATGATGTTGCGACAGTGCTGCACTCAATATGCCAGGAAATGTGGAAACCTCAGCAGTGGCCACAGGACTGGAAAAGGTCAGTTTTCATTCCAATCCCAAAGAAAAGCAATGCCAAAGAATGTTCAAACTACCGCGCAATTGCACTCATCTCACATGTTAACAAACCAGAATTCTCCAAGCCAGGCTTCAACAGTACGTGATCTGTGAGCTTCCAGATATTTAAGTTGGATTTAGAAAAGGCAGAGGAACCAGAGATTAAATTGCCAATGTCTGCTGGATCATTNCGCAATTGCACTCATCTCACATGTTAACAAACCAGAATTCTCCAAGCCAGGCTTCAACAGTACGTGATCTGTGAGCTTCCAGATATTTAAGTTGGATTTAGAAAAGGCAGAGGAACCAGAGATTAAATTGCCAATGTCTGCTGGATCATTGAAAAAGCAAGAAAGTTCCAGAAGAGCATCTACTTTTGCTTTATTGACTACACCAAAGCCTTTGACTGTGTGGGTCACAACAAACTGTGGAATATTATTTAAGAGATGGGAATAAAAGGCCACCTGAACTNGATCATTGAAAAAGCAAGAAAGTTCCAGAAGAGCATCTACTTTTGCTTTATTGACTACACCAAAGCCTTTGACTGTGTGGGTCACAACAAACTGTGGAATATTATTTAAGAGATGGGAATAAAAGGCCACCTGAACTACCTCCTGAGAAATCTGTATGCAGGTCAAGAAGCAACAGTTAGAACTGGACATGGAACAGCTGACTGGTTCCAAATCAGGAAAGGAGTACATCAAGGCTGTATACTTTCCCTGCTTATTTAACTTATGCAGAGTACATCATGTGAAATGCCAGGCTGGATGAAGCACAAGCTGGAATCAAGGCTGCTAGAAGAAATATCAATAACCTCAGATATGAAGATGACAGCACCCTTATGACAGAAAGCAAAGAAGAACTAAAGAGTCTCTTGCTGAAAGTTAAAGACGAGAGTGAGAAAGTTGGCTTAAAACTCAGTATTCAGAAAACTAAGATCATGGCATCCAGTCCCATCATTTCATGGCAAATAGATGGGGAAAAAATGAAAACAGTATGAGATTTTATTTTGTTGGGCTCCAAAATCACTGCCAATGGTGACAACAGCCATGAAATTAAAAGACCCTTGCTCCTTGGAAGAAAAGATGTGACGAACCTAGACAGCATATTAAAAAGTAGAGACATTACTTTACCAACAAGGATCCATCTAGTCAAAGCTATGGTTTTTCTAGTAGTCATGTATGGATGTGAAAGTTGGACTATAAAGAAAGCTGAGTATGAAGAACTGATGTTTTGAACTGTGGTTTTGGAGAAGACTGTTGAAAGTCCCTTGGGCTGCAAGGAGATCCNTGTCTAGTCAAGGCTATGGTTTTTCCAGTGGTCATGTATGGATGTGAGAGTTGGACTGTGAAGAAAGCTGAGTGCCGAAGAATTGATGCTTCTGAACTGTGGTGTTGGAGAAGACTCTTGAGAGTCCCTTGGACTGCAAGGAGATCCAACCAGTCCATTCTAAAGGAGATCAGTCCTGGCTGTTCTTTGGAAGGAATCATGCTAAAGCTGAAACTCCAATACTTTGGCCACCTCATGCAAAGAGCTGACTCATTGGAAAAGACTCTGATGCTGGGAGGAATTGGGGGCAGGAGGAGAAGGGGATGACAGAGGATGAGATGGCTGGATGGCATCACCGACTAGATGGAAGTGAGTTTACGTGAACTCCGGGAGTTGGTGATAGACAGGGAGGCCTGGCTTGCTGCAATTCATGGGGTCACAAAGAGTTGGACACGACTGAGCGACTGAACTGAATTGAGCTCTCTTTCCTAATTGATTTTTAGGAGATGTCTATACACTTTGGTTTTAAGCCATTTGTGTGCATCATGTAACAAAAATATATTCTCCCACTCTGAGGCTTAACTTTTCACCCTGTTAATCCTGTGCTTTACCATATCAATGTTCCCAATATAAATGCAACTAATTACCGTCTTTCTTTATGTTTGGAAAATCCCATGGACAGAGAAGCCTGGTAGGCTGCAGTCCATGGGGTTGCTAACAGTGACACGCTAACAGTGGTCGCTAACAGTGTCCATGGGGACACAACTGAGTGACTTCACTTTGACTTTTCACTTTTATTAACTGGAGAAGGCAATGGCAACCCACTCCGGTATTCTTGCCTAGAGAATCCCAGGGATGGGGAAGCCTGATGGGCTGCCGTCTATGGGGTCGCACAGAGTTGGACTGAAGTGACTTAGCAGCATGACTACTATAATACTTAAATTTTTTCCCTGTGTCAAATACTATGTTCTAAAAAGGTTATTGTTTTATTTTTCGTAACTTGAGTTACAATTCACCTGGAATTAGTTTCTATGCAAGATATGAAGTGGGGTCATGTTTTTTCTGTATGTATTTCCAAATGAATCAGAAGCATTTGTTGAAACCGACTGTACTTGGCCCATGCTGCAGTACCAACTTTGTCACAAATCAATTGTCAGTACATGGGTGAAATTGTTTATGGAATTTTTGTTTAATCACTTAGTTTG
Organism: Neotragus pygmaeus; assembly: GCA_006410875.1. Taxonomy (NCBI): domain Eukaryota; kingdom Metazoa; phylum Chordata; class Mammalia; order Artiodactyla; family Bovidae; genus Neotragus; species Neotragus pygmaeus. The sequence goes on along the minus strand of SJYV01046795.1, from coordinate 549,177 downwards.
TCTACATTTATGGCAATATAATTTTATCTTAATTACCATAGCTTTATAATAAAGTCTTGATACTGGGTAGAATAAGTTCTCCAACTTTGTCTTCTCCAGATTATACTGTTTATCTTCAGGCATTTCCATATGCATTTACCATCAACTGTCACGTTCATCAATGTGTCAACATACACCAAAGAGAAGAAAAAAATAAAGCCTCCACTTGATTTATTTAGATCATCTTTATCTTCTCTCAACACTATATTATTTCATTTGTAAAGAATGCATGGCTTTTTTTAGATTTGTCCTTGGGTGGTTTGTTTTTCTGACACTTTCATAAATGATGTGGGTTTATAAAATTCATATTCTAATTGCTTGTTTAGTGCAATCAATACATTCCAACATTATAAAGTCAGTTTTTTGGACTTTTCATGTAGATTTGTCTGAAAATTAACCATTTTATTTCTTGTTTCCCAATTGTTACTTGATTTTTTTTTCCCTTATATTTATGATATTGGTTCCAACATTTAGTGCAATATTGAATTGAAGTTATGTTACTAGGCATAGTCGCCTTACACTCAGTCACATGGAGAAAGCTTGCAATATTTTACATTAAATATAAAGTTGGATGTAGTTTTTTTTAATTTTTGAATTTGTAAGTTTTATAATTAAGAAAGTTTTCTTTTCAGTTTGATAAACTTATCAATAAGAATATTATAGTTTATTAAAATTTTCAATATCTCTTGTGATAATTATATGATAGCTTTCCCTTTCTCAATATGTTGTATNAGCTTGCAATATTTTACATTAAATATAAAGTTGGATGTAGTTTTTTTTAATTTTTGAATTTGTAAGTTTTATAATTAAGAAAGTTTTCTTTTCAGTTTGATAAACTTATCAATAAGAATATTATAGTTTATTAAAATTTTCAATATCTCTTGTGATAATTATATGATAGCTTTCCCTTTCTCAATATGTTGTATTACAAAGATTTTCAAATATTACATAAACCTTGTACTCAAGGCATAAGGATATTCATGATGCATTATTCCATTTGAAATTGCTGGATTTGGCTTGTTAGCCATTTGTTTAGGGAATGTCCATCTATGTTCATGATGATATTGGTCATTAATTTGCCTTTCCTTTTAATGACAGTTTTAGGTTTTTTAACATCAATATTATGTATGCTGAACTTATAAAATGGGTGGTTCCTCCTTTTTCTAGGTTTTGAGGGCATTTGTGCTAGATTAACATCTTTTCTTTCAGAAATGTTTGCTAATATTTCCTGGACCTGAAATTTCTTGGAAGATTTTAATTTATAAATTAAATTTCTTTAATAATTATAGCTATGTTTAGATTTAAAATTAATTTTTATATAATTTATGTGTATTTTTCTAATGTAAATAGACATGTTGATTGGCATAAAGTTGTCATATCTTTATCTTTTTAAGAATTGTCGATATGTAGTATCAGTTCAGTTCAGTTCAGTTGTTCAGTCATGTCCGACTCTTTGTGACCCCATGAATCACAGCACACCAGGCTTCCCTGTCCATCACCAACTNACACACGGGTTTCAGTAGCAGCAGGCTCTGGACTTGTGGCTGCCTGGCCCTAGAACTATCGGGCTTCAGTAGTTTCGTTGCTTGGGCTTAGTTGCTTCATTGCATGTGGAATCCTCCCAGACCAGGGATCCAACCCTTTGCCCTTGCACTGCATGGGGGGTACTTCTCCGCTGTGCCACCGGGAGAGTCTCAGGCTCCTTATCTCGATGAGCTTCTCTGGTCCCCTTAATCTTGCCCCAGGTGGCTTCTTGGCTGCTCCTCCTTTACTTAGCAACTGTTGGAATCTGCCCTTTGGAACTAAGGGAAGGTCACAGAGGTGGGAGTATTGCCTTCAAGATACAGGGGACAAAAGAAAAAGGCCTCCATGCTTGGGAGCCCCACTGGCCCCTGCTTGGTTTCACCAATGCTATGCTACCCGAGATTGATTATAATCTTTGCAACCAAAGAGGGAGAAGCTCTGTACAGTCAGCAAAAACAAGACCAGAAGCTGACTGTGGCTCAGATCGTGAACTCCTTATTGCCAAATTCAGACTTAAATTGAAGAAAGTAGGGAANCTTTGGGAGAGGGAGAGGGTGGGATGATTTGGGAGAATGGCATTGAAATATGTATACTATCATGTAAGAAACGAATCGCCAGTCTAGATTCGATACAGGATACAGGATGCTTGGGGCTGATGCACTGGGATGACCCAGAGAGATGATATGGGGAGGGAGGTGGGAGGGGGATTCAGGATTGAGAACTCATGCACACCCGTGGCAGATTCATGTCAATGTATCTGTATAGGAGCAGAAAGGATAGGAGGCTGGTTGGGGCTCACAAGGAAGACCAGGGCCCCTGCTGCTTACACCTGCTTTTGACACATCATGGTACTTCTGACACTTGAGGAGAAGGCTACTGTCATTGCCTTGTGGAGCAAGATGAAGGTGGCTGAAGTTGGTTCAGATAACCTAGGCAGGCAGGTATTCAGCTTACAAGGCAGGCTGAAGGAGAGTGAATGTCAGCTGGGCGAGTGGGGAAAAAGCCATCGCCTGAGATCCTGGCAGGCATCTGCCAGAGATTCTGGCTCCCTCTGAGCTTTCTCTGTTTTCACCCTCTAGGCTGCTGGTTGTCTACCCTTCGACTCAGAGGTTCTTTGACTATTTTGGGGACTTGTCCTTTGATGATTTATGGGCAATGTTTTCCCTTCTTTGTTTCCAGGCATCATTTCCTCTCATTCATTCTTGTTTTTCTCTGTTCTCTGCAGTATCTTCTTTATATTTCAATATTTTGAGTGTTTAAGTGTTTGAGTATTAAGACTTTCTTCTAAGTCACTTAAAAATTTTGTCTCATGATTTTCCCTTATCTCTTTCTAAGTAAGGAAGACAAAATGATGTGTTGCTTCTTTAAATGTTTCAAAAAATAAATGATAGCAAGTTCTGAATTAAGACAGAGAGAAACAGCTCTAAGTATAAATTCAGGCTGATATGGGTGGCTTCACATCAGTAGTAACATCTACACTTCAGCCATCTTTCTGCTTATATTCTAGGGACATAGCTTGGGATGAGACTGAAATACTAAATCCAAATTGGGTGCCTCTGCTAACAGTGTCCTTGTTTTTTTTATCTCTACCACACAACTCCTGGGCAACATACTGGTGAGTACACTAGCTTGAAACTTAGGCAAGGAATTCCCTATAGTTGCAGGCTGCCTATCAGAAGGTGGTGGCTGATGTGGCTAATGCCCTCACTACAAATACCATTGAGATCCTGTCCTATTTTTTTCCCCAAAAAGAATATTTATTTTTAACTGATTTACAATATTGGTTTGATTACTGTCATACATTAATATGAATTATCCATAGGTGTATATATTTCCCCTCCCACCTGACTTTCCCTCCCACCTCTGGCCCATTCCCACCCCTCTGGGTTATTACAGAGTTCCCATTTGAATTCTTTGAGTTGATGATCATTGTGATATTTTATGCTGAATGCTGTCAGATTTTTGGCTTCCAGAGCAGACAGTTTCAATCTGGGCCCAGAGACAAAACTTGACCACTCAGAGCTTTTGCTTGGCAGTTTTTTTTTTCCTTTCATTTTATTTTACTTTACAATACTGTATTGGTTTTGCCATACATCAACATGAA
>SJYV01046795.1:518543-543734 GCA_006410875.1 Neotragus pygmaeus | reverse complement strand
CGTACAATGTTATGAACCTCAGTCCATAGTTCATCAGGCACTCTATCTATCAGATCTAGTCCCTTAAATCTATTTCTCACTTCCACTGTATAATCATAAGGGATTTGATTTAGGTCATACTGAGCCACAGTCAGCTCCCTGCCTTCTTTTTGCTGACTGTGTAGACCTTCTCCATCTTTGGCTGCAAAGAATATAATCAGTCTGATTTCGGTGTTTACCATCTGGTGATATCCATGTTTAGAATCTTCTCTTGTGTTGTTGGAAGGGTGTTTGCTATGACCAGTGTGTTCTCTTGGCAAAATTCTATTAGCCTTTGCCCTGCTTCATTCCATATTAGCCCTGTGCTTAAAGAAAACTAATCTTCAAGACTGTTGTCAAAACAACTCAAAGTTTAAGAAAAAATTTCTTCTGTGACTAAGACAATGTAATGTAGAAAAAAAAAGTTTGTCCTTTTCTCTTCCTCCAGAGCTCCAGACCCCTTGACTGCCCTGGACTCCTTATCAATCTACTAAAAATTAACTCTCTCAACTCAAAGATCCTATTTCCCTACATTCTTCTAATTTTTAACAATTCAAAAATTTTAAAGTCCTTTTTGAGTTACAATATTTTTTCTGTTGTTTTTATGTTCTGGTTTTTAGTCCACAAGGCATGTCAGATCTTAGCTCCCTGAACAGAAATAGAGCTCTCACCCCCTGCATTAGACCAAGCCTTAAACACTAGATTGTCAGTGAAGTCCCAGTATTTCCCCCAGATTTTATCTTTTGAATTTGGGGAAATAATGTCCACCTTCAATGATATGACATCTTCCTAATAAAGAACTTTCAGCTCAATTTCCTGATTCATTTTACTCATTTTTTTTTTCTTTCTGCTAAGATATGGGAAAGCCCCTGAGGGTCTACAGATAGAGAACGTTTGTTTCTTATACAGAGAGAACAAGAAAATGAGAAAAGTAAGGGGCCCACACATGGTCAATATTGGATGACATTCCTGTCTCAAAGTATAAGAACTATAAGAAGGTTTAAAATATAGTGAGCATACTAGTATTACAGGGGCTTATGGGAAACTTCAAATCTAGACAGAAACTTCAAGATTACATTCTGATTAGTATCCACTAATTACTCAAGAAATAATATGCTCAATAAGAGACATAATGATTGCTCAAGAAACTGTTACTAACGTTTCCTTTTTTCATACTTCCCTTGCCTGCACGTTTTAGGCAACAATGCTGTTTCATCAGGTGTTCCCATTCTAATGTATAATCTCCCTGTCCCACTTGCCCCCAAACAACCTCCCATTTCAGTTAAAGCTCAGTGTTCACATAACACTTGCTTGAATCTTTTGACTTTGGCATCAGTGAAATTTCCAGTATTGCCTAAGGAAGTTCTTCCAACTCTCCCACTCCAAACTTTTCACATTTCATACTGTCTAGCATACTCATGCTGTGTGCTGTATAAGGGTTTCTGCCTTCCGTACTATCCTACATGATTGCCGTGTCTTATATAGCAGATCCTCCATAGACAGTAAGTGTATGTTTATTAAGTGAAGTAATCAATAACAATTATTTCTTGTCCCAAAATTCTTGGGAGTAGAGGACAATCTGAAAAATACGCTATTGCATAGTGTTTCTTTGGTGTTAGTGCTACAATATACAATGAGGAAGCACACAGGAAAGTAAATCATTGATTACATATTTGCTTTCTGATTATAAGTAGTACTTCTAAAAACTTTTTAACTCTTTATTTAATATGGAGTATATCCAATTAAAACTGTTGTGATAGTTTCAAGTGCACAGCAAAGTGACTAAACCATATATATACATGTTTCCATTCTTCCCCAAAATCCCTCCCATCCAGGCTGGCACATATCATTGATCGACTTTCCAGTGCTATTCAGTAAGACCTTATTGTTTATCTATTTTAAAGATAGCAGTGTGTACTTGTCCATCCCAAACTCCCTAACTAACTACCCCTTGTGAAATTATTTTTTTTAATATGTAAAATTGGCAAAGCTTCTAGAAACTTCTAACTTGCATGCATTTCTTTAAATCTATATCATGCTCCTGTTGATTAAGTTTAGACTTGACTACCTGAAACAGAATATGTTGCTTCCTTTTATAAAATGTATATTCAGAATAATTCTATCTTACTACCAGGTTACAGACAATGCATTAAAGTTTACTGTTTCACCGCTGTGTTTTGAATTGTCTGAAGGCAAATGAGCTTTTAAATATTTATTTGTTTCTTCTCATGTTTTTATACATAGTAGGCAACAAGAATCTTTTACACCCCAACACTACGTTTAATAACCACAGGGTCACATCCCAGAATCAGAGGTATCTCAGGAAAACCTTAGGAAGTTGCCTTTCACACTCCTGAGCACAGAAAAGTCGTCATAAGAATTAGATATTTTCACAAGATTTTAAAGAGAGTAAGAGAGACTGTGTGTTTCACAATTTGGAATGAGAAAGCAAAGTACTCTTTTTCCTTCTAAATGTTCATAAAAAACTAAAAAATATCTGAAGAACTTACTGTACTCTCTTTTGTTCCTTTACCTTTGGAACTGGCCAATGAATATAGACAAGAAGTTAGGACTGAAAATCCCAATACTGGAGAATTCAAGAGATCACTGGGGGTGGGATTTGGATCAAGTTCAAACAGTTGCTGTATTGCTGGTGTTGGTGTCTCTGTGTTGGAAGTGAGGAAGTCAAAGGATGGAAAGAGACTTGGCAGCTTGTTATATGTTTTCATTCCTTGTTTAAGTGGAGTTTCTGTAAAAGTCTAAGAGTAAAATTAATTCCTTAATATTTGATTTTAATTGATAATGTACCCAAGTTACTTCCAGTTCTGGCCTATCATGTTGCTTCATAGATCATGTTCAGTATGTGTTAATGCAGATGGTGTATATATAGAAGAAAGAAAGATGGAAAGAGACCAGAGGCAAGGAGAGAAGGACAGTGAGAGAGAGGGAGACACAAGAGTCACAGGGAGAGAAAGGGAGGGAAGAAGAGGAGAGGGGAGAAAGGAGAGGAGAGAGAGCGAGAAGTAAGTAATGTCGTGCATTGATTTCCATAATCATTTTATGGAATGTCATGGGAATTTGGGATGCTATTCTAGATTTTCCATCTCTTAAGCCTCAGAGAAGTGCCCTAAAAGTTGGCTTTGGGAATTAATGCCTTATATATTTGTCAAGGGTGCCCAGTCTGAAGCCAAGATTCCGCCTTTCCAGACACATGGCTTCAAATTTCACTTGAGAAAGACTGCCCCTTTGTTCTTGATAAATCAATACTATAGCCCACTTTTGAGGTAAACAAAAGCTAATTCTGAATGAATTAAAACCTGAGCCCAATGGAGGAAATATTAATAAGCAGTTGATAGACTGAGACATTAACTGTCCTGTAATAATTAGCATATATTTTATCAAAGTTATTGCTATATTACTGTTTTTAGAAAAAAATGACCTTTTAAAACATGAGTTAAATTGCACCATTTATAAATTATTCTGTTTATGACCTCTGTTTCTATGAGTTCTGCTCTTCAAGAAGAATATACTTCATTTTTTTGTTTTATTTTATTTTATTTTTGAAAAAAATGCTAAAACTAAAGTACATCTGGGAAAGAAGAGTAAATAATAACTGCTTTATCTTGTCATAAACTAATGGAAAATAATAGAATAAACAGCTAGTTTACCCAGAACAATACAGATGAGTTTGGTGAAATATTCTACTTAGGTAATTAAAACTGAACATCAAAGCATGTACAAAAGAATTCTAGTTGAGTGAAATTTTTGAACCAAATGATGAAACCACACATCTCTGGATGAATGTCATGATTCTCTTGAAGAAAGTCAATATTTACCCACTTAATTATACTCAGATTAGGCCCATCCTGGTATAGAACATTAGGAATTAGGTGACCTTGCCAGACTGGAATAAAGGGGAAACACAACAACAGCAACAAAACTGTCTATTTCTCTCCCTGTGGACTTGTATGAGTGTGTGCTTGTGTGTATATGTTCAATGCTCAGTTAGGCTGGAATCAAAGTAGAGCAGACAAGCTGTGGATCCCTTCACAGAGTCCAAGAAAGCTCATGATCCTGAAGATAGTAGTGGGCCTAAGAAGCACTCCAAAACCTTTTCAGTGGCAGCCCGGATTTGCACTTTAGGTTCTAAACATAACCCTACTTCTATAATCATTCACTCTTCCTTATTTTTGCCTGAACTTTTGATTGTCTTATATCAACTTTCAGCCTTGTCCCTGCAGAGTTATGGTAATAGAAGGAAAAACCTGTTTTACTCTTTAATCATACCAAGTAGCAAGGGTGAAAGACAACAACTCTTGCCCTAAGACTTGCATGATGGTGGTTGCAGCAGCAGTCAGTACAAAAGAGGGGCTCATAGAACATTCATGGCAAAGAAAGACATAAAAAGAAGACACAGTAGAATTGTTTGTGTATACACACACACACACACACACACACATATATATATACTGGAATACTACTCAGGTATGAAAAAGAATGAAAATTTGCCAGTTGTAACAACTTGGATGAACCTGTAGAATATTATGCTTGGTGAAATGTCAGACAGAGAAAAACAAAATCCTGTTTATTGTGACTTATATGTGAAACATAAAAAGCAACACAAATTAATATAGCAAAGCAGAAACAAACTCACAGATATAAAGAACAAACTAGTGGTTACCCATGGGGAGAGAGGAGAGGAAAGGTCAGGATAGGGGTAGGGGATTAAAAGATATGAATTACCATGTACAAAATAGATTAGCAACAAGGATATATTGTACAGAACAGAAAACATAGTCAATAATTTATTGCAACTTTAAATAGTGCATACTCTTTAAAAATACTGAATCACTATGTTGTATACCTGAAACTAATATAATATTATAGATCAAATATTTAAAAATAATTAATTCAANCGAATTACCATGTACAAAATAGATTAGCAACAAGGATATATTGTACAGAACAGAAAACATAGTCAATAATTTATTGCAACTTTAAATAGTGCATACTCTTTAAAAATACTGAATCACTATGTTGTATACCTGAAACTAATATAATATTATAGATCAAATATTTAAAAATAATTAATTCAAAGCAAATGAATTAGGGAAATAATCTCTGAAAATAGAAAATGATAGGGGAAATCTTTAAGTACATGTTAATTTCTGTCAGTCAAGACAGCAAAATTGTAGCCCTGACAATTTGGCTTCTTTGCAAGAAAATATAGGAATATACTATACTATTATTTAGTAAGTTCTGTGAGTTTTCCATAACACAGACTTCCTGAAAAAAATATGTCCAAAGTTTTCCAGAAGAAGTCCTTTAACTCACATATGCCTGACCTCTGATATCAGAGATGTGATATAGATCTTTTAAAGAGTAAAAACAGAGCAGTGTTTTGGACTCTGTGGGAGAGGGCGAAGGAGAGGGTGGGATGATTTGGGAGAATGGCATTGAAACATGTATAATATCGTATAAGAAACGAATTGCTNTTTAACCTCTTAGCCTCTTGGGAAGGGAGTTTCAGAGATGGCGTGGTGCTAGGATTTGGCGTCAGCTGTGTCCGGGGTGGGTGGGCGTGGGAACCCAAGAAACACAATGAGGAGGAGCTTTGTTTTCCAGGGAAAATGATCTCATGAGCCCAAGTTCAGAGAGGCTGCGTGTGTAACAGGGACGAGCGTGAGGCTGGCTGACCTTAGAGCTAAGGCTGCACTTATGTGGGATCTAGTTTCTTGAGATTTTAAGTAGATATTGGATTTTAATCCAAGATTAGTCCTGAATATTCGTTGGAAGGACTGATGCTGAAACTCCAATGTTTTGGCCACCTGAGGCGAAGAATTGTCTCAATGGAAAAGACCCTGATGCTGGGAAAGATTGAAGGCAGGAAGAGAAGGGGACGACAGAAGATGAGATGATTGGATGGCATCACCGACTCAATGGACATGGGTTTGGGTGGACTCCGGGAGTTGGTGATGGACAGGGAGGCCTGGCGTGCTGCAGTCCATGGGGTTGCAAAGAGTTGGACGTGACTGAGCGACTGAGCTGAGCTGGATTTTAAACCCTTGCTTTCTCAAGTCTGAGTGGCCCCCATGCAGCCTGCCCATAAGCTGGAGTTCCACAGCCGCGTGCACACTTTCTGGGAGTGACCTTTCCAGCTTTGATGGGATCATCTCTGTCTTGACTTATTATCTGCTTCTGTGTCTCGTCACGGTCAAAGGTTAGTTATCCTAGAACATGAACATGGGCGGTAAAAGCACCCAGCATCTTGGCCGCCGCCCGACTTTGTATCACGAGTGAATCTTCATACAGTGGAGCAGGTGCAAACTCACTCAAACAACAGCTGTGAAGTTAAAAGTGCTCGTGTTGGGTCCTGAAATTGAGGCAGCGCCTTAGTTTTCTCATGCGGACCCCAGAGGGCCGGTGAAAGGCTTTTCCTTTTCCAGCTGCCCTTGAACGTCCTTGATCACACAGTCATGCGGCCTCATGGTAAAGGCTGCACACTCTTTTGAAGATCGCAGTAGTGACTTTCAGGATGAAAGATGCCGTATTCTTCCTTTCAGCTCCTACGTCAGATTTGATATAATTCGGAGGATCCTCACTAGGGTGTTTGGGTGCAACATCGTCATGGTGATGGGAATCACAGACGTGGATGATAAGATAATCAGACGCGCCAACGAGGTGAGCGTGGGTCACGCTTTGACTGGTGAGTGGCCGACCCCCACCTGACAGTGGTCTGCGCTTCGCGAGACTTTTCACGCCTGCTGGCGACACGCGACCGCGTGAGGCTGTTCAGAGAGGTCTCCTCACCCTGCTGAGAGGAGTTTGGTCGACTCTGCCCTCACCGAATCCTCTCATCCTGAGGACACCTCCCGGGCTGAGCCCAGGCCCTCCCTGACCCCTCAGCCTGCGGGATGTACCTCCCTCCCTGTTACGGGGGGAGCTCAGAGGCTGGCTTGGGAATTTCACTCCTGTGAGGTTTGATTTTCTCACTTGTTATGTAAACAGGACACTCCTCTTATATCTCATGTGGCATTTAGAGGACCTTTCTTGGGGGGGGATTTCTGGCATAGGAATTAAATAAATAAAAGTATTTTGTTACATTTTTATTTTTTTTACTCAAGAATTTTTATTTATTTTTTTTTTGCCACACCACGAGGCTTGTGGGATTTCAGTTCTCCGACCAGGGAGTGAGCCTGTGCCCTGGGCTGTGAGAGCATAGGGTCTTGTGCACGGGTGACCACAGCATCCCTGTGATTATACTTTTAAAAGTCTGCTTCCCAAGGGTCACGCCCCCTGTGGTTTATAATCAGCAACCCTGTATAACAGTTTATACGTGACTGTGTGTAACAGCTGGGGCTTCCCAGGTGGCACCAGTGGTCAAGAACTCGCTTGCCAGTGCAGGAGACGGAGGAGGCGCGGGTTTGATCCCTGGGTTGGGAAGATCCTCTGGAGGAGGGCACGCCTGGAGAATTCCATGGACAGAGGAACCTGCAGTCCATAGGGTTTTAAAGAGTCAGACAAAGAAGGGACTTTAGCATGCATGCACATATATAACACTTATCTCTAAAGATATATAAAAATTTATTAAATTATCTAATTTATGGAAAAACATGCTGAGTGCTTTACGTTCTATAACTTTAAAGGTGTCTAAGTGCATATATAGGGCTTTTCTGGAAAGCCAGGTTATTCTTTACATTGTTTTGTAACCTGCTTTTCCCACTTCCTGTATTTTGAGTGTTTTTTCGTGTTCTTAAGTGCTCTTCAGCATTTTAAGAGGCGACGTTCCACCACAGGGACCGTCTGAACCTTCCGTCCGGGCTTTTGGACTCCGGCATTCCGCCCGTGTTCTGTCATTTTCTCTCAGCTTTATTTTCTGGGAAGCCCCCCTTCCTGATTCCTACTGACTGCCTTCATGCAGCATTCGGGGAGTGTGTCGGGGGTACTCAGCGACCCCCCTGGTCTCCGCGGCGCTGACTCCACGTTGCTCTGTCTGATCTCCAGATCCCCGGCCTGTGCCTCGTGTCCCCTCGGGTCAGGAGTCTGCCCTGGCACCACGTAAGCCCAGCGTGAGGTCACGCGATGCTGCTGTGGCCGTGGGCGCCGTGAGCGGGGAGCGGAGGGGACGTGGGAGGTGGTGGCGGGAAGCAGGCGGGCTGCCCCGGCTGCTGGAGCAGGCCCACTCCTGCCACCTGCCCAGGGCCCTGCGCTGTCTCCCTGGGGCCGCCTGGGGCCCTCTTCGCTGAGGTTGTGCTCAGACACTCGCTGGGCTGGCAGCTCTGGGGTCCAGAGGAGCCTTTGAGTGAATCTGATGCAGGAAGCTGTGGCCTCTCGTCCATGGTCAGGACAGACGGGGACAAGGGGCAGGCCTGCCAGTCCTTCTGGAGGCTGCCGCGGTCTGGCCAGGGCTGAGCAGGACCTCGGGCCCCGATGGGGAGGTCAGCCGTGCGCTGCTGAGCAGGACGCGGGCTGGAGCTGGGCCTGGCTGGCCGGGAAGGGCAGGGAGAGGCAGGGGACTCTAACGCGGCAGGTGGGTGAGTGTTGGTGTTGGGGGGTAACCCCTGCAGAGAGGGCACCGGGCTGGTTGAGGAGGAGGGTCCCTGGGTCGTCTGCTTGGCGGGACCTGAGGCCGCCCAGGTATGTCCCTGTGCTGGCTGAGTTGGGGTCGCCTGTGAATCTTCAGAGTCGGAGGTGGGTTCTCCACCTCTCACGAGGCTCAGCTGGTGGGGGCGGACGGGGAAAAAGGTTGGCAGAATTGGTTTAGAAATGATAAGCGTAGAGAGTTTTAATTTTTGACAGCTGGGCACGTCCATACTTGTTACACAGCAGGATGCTAACCTGGCATCATGCTGTCTTTTTTGTTCTGAAGATAGTCTGCTTCAGCAGATTTATCTGCTTCCGCATGAAGCACATATTTATGAAAACACCTACTAGTTTCTTAGTGTCCAACAAAAAGACTGTTCTTTTTACCAGAGGCAAGGTTTTTTTTGACAATGGCTGTGTCCTTCATGCCATCTGCTTCAGTGTGTGCTCTTAAAATAGTTTAAATTATATTTCATTTCTCTGAATCCCTTTTTTGACTAACTTTGGCAGAGTTTTATTGTCAGGAGTAAAAGCTGCAGGAGGATTTCTGGGGGAGTAATGAAAAGAAACAAGCAGTATTCGCAGGGTTACATTTTATGTTAAGAAAAATGATACTAAATGTCTTAGAGAGTGAAGTGGAGTTACTGTCTTTGTGCTTTGGAACCCTGGCCTGCGTGCCCTTCTCTCCTGGAGGAAGGTTGGCCGCGCGTTGAAGGGCCCCTGCCTGCCTGGGCCCCTGCCTGCCTGGGATGGCGCTCAGCCCAGGGGATCATCGTTGTTGAGTTGCTCAGTCGTGTCCGACTCTCTGCGACCCCTGGACTGCAGCACGCCAGGCCTCCCTGTCCGTCACCAGCTCCCGGAGCTTGCTCAAACCCATGTCCATCGCGTCGGTGATGCCATCCAACCATCTCATCCTCCGTCGCCCCCTTCTCCTCCTGCCCTCAATCTTTCCCAGCATCAGTCTTTTCCAGTGAGCTGACTCTTGGCATCAGGTGGCCAAAGTACTGGAGCTTCAGCATCAGTCCTTCCAGTGAATATTCAGGGTTGATTTCCTTCCAGAAGGACTGGTTGGATCTCCTTGCAGTCCAAGGGACTCTCAAGAGTCTCCGCCCCTGGGCTCTCGGGCTCAGGCCGGCGTGTCAGCAGCGCCCCCTGCAGGCGGTCCCGTGGAGAGAGCAGCATGGGCCCCTCTTGGGGGCCCAGGGGCCTGGAGGTTCTGGTCCAGTTGCATCGTTTGGGGGTCTGATTCCCTGTCCCCCTCGCCAGCAGCAGCTTGTGTCCACTTCCGGCCCACGGTCACCTGTGACCGTCCCCAGGGTCCCACCGAGGGGGCGGGAGGAGCCAGTGTGCGCGGAGGGCCCCGGCGTGCGTGTGACGGACCCTACGAGTCCTGTCACCAAGCCAGACTGCCTGCGTCTGGAGTCCCCAGGGGCGAGCAGAAAGGCAGGCCGAGCAGAGCAAGTCCGTAAAAGGAGAGGCCGGAGGAGGAGGCGCCTGCCGACTACTCACGGTCCAGGAGCTGCAGAAAGCTGTTTTTCTTTGCTCTTTCCCCTTTTGCACAGCTCTGTAGAGGCAGGCCAGGCCCAGGGGAAGCTGTGTGTCTGCACACAAGGTCCAGGCCGACGTGCCCTCCACACCTGTGGGGATGCTGACCGCCTGCTGCCCCCCCAAGCCTCCTCTGTCCCTCCCNCTGCTGGCGACACGCGACCGCGTGAGGCTGTTCAGAGAGGTCTCCTCACCCTGCTGAGAGGAGTTTGGTCGACTCTGCCCTCACCGAATCCTCTCATCCTGAGGACACCTCCCGGGCTGAGCCCAGGCCCTCCCTGACCCCTCAGCCTGCGGGATGTACCTCCCTCCCTGTTACGGGGGGAGCTCAGAGGCTGGCTTGGGAATTTCACTCCTGTGAGGTTTGATTTTCTCACTTGTTATGTAAACAGGACACTCCTCTTATATCTCATGTGGCATTTAGAGGACCTTTCTTGGGGGGGGATTTCTGGCATAGGAATTAAATAAATAAAAGTATTTTGTTACATTTTTATTTTTTTTACTCAAGAATTTTTATTTATTTTTTTTTTGCCACACCACGAGGCTTGTGGGATTTCAGTTCTCCGACCAGGGAGTGAGCCTGTGCCCTGGGCTGTGAGAGCATAGGGTCTTGTGCACGGGTGACCACAGCATCCCTGTGATTATACTTTTAAAAGTCTGCTTCCCAAGGGTCACGCCCCCTGTGGTTTATAATCAGCAACCCTGTATAACAGTTTATACGTGACTGTGTGTAACAGCTGGGGCTTCCCAGGTGGCACCAGTGGTCAAGAACTCGCTTGCCAGTGCAGGAGACGGAGGAGGCGCGGGTTTGATCCCTGGGTTGGGAAGATCCTCTGGAGGAGGGCACGCCTGGAGAATTCCATGGACAGAGGGACCTGCAGTCCATAGGGTTTTAAAGAGTCAGACAAAGAAGGGACTTTAGCATGCATGCACATATATAACACTTATCTCTAAAGATATATAAAAATTTATTAAATTATCTAATTTATGGAAAAACATGCTGAGTGCTTTACGTTCTATAACTTTAAAGGTGTCTAAGTGCATATATAGGGCTTTTCTGGAAAGCCAGGTTATTCTTTACATTGTTTTGTAACCTGCTTTTCCCACTTCCTGTATTTTGAGTGTTTTTTCGTGTTCTTAAGTGCTCTTCAGCATTTTAAGAGGCGACGTTCCACCACAGGGACCGTCTGAACCTTCCGTCCGGGCTTTTGGACTCCGGCATTCCGCCCGTGTTCTGTCATTTTCTCTCAGCTTTATTTTCTGGGAAGCCCCCCTTCCTGATTCCTACTGACTGCCTTCATGCAGCATTCGGGGAGTGTGTCGGGGGTACTCAGCGACCCCCCTGGTCTCCGCGGCGCTGACTCCACGTTGCTCTGTCTGATCTCCAGATCCCCGGCCTGTGCCTCGTGTCCCCTCGGGTCAGGAGTCTGCCCTGGCACCACGTAAGCCCAGCGTGAGGTCACGCGATGCTGCTGTGGCCGTGGGCGCCGTGAGCGGGGAGCGGAGGGGACGTGGGAGGTGGTGGCGGGAAGCAGGCGGGCTGCCCCGGCTGCTGGAGCAGGCCCACTCCTGCCACCTGCCCAGGGCCCTGCGCTGTCTCCCTGGGGCCGCCTGGGGCCCTCTTCGCTGAGGTTGTGCTCAGACACTCGCTGGGCTGGCAGCTCTGGGGTCCAGAGGAGCCTTTGAGTGAATCTGATGCAGGAAGCTGTGGCCTCTCGTCCATGGTCAGGACAGACGGGGACAAGGGGCAGGCCTGCCAGTCCTTCTGGAGGCTGCCGCGGTCTGGCCAGGGCTGAGCAGGACCTCGGGCCCCGATGGGGAGGTCAGCCGTGCGCTGCTGAGCAGGACGCGGGCTGGAGCTGGGCCTGGCTGGCCGGGAAGGGCAGGGAGAGGCAGGGGACTCTAACGCGGCAGGTGGGCGAGTGTTGGTGTTGGGGGGTAACCGCTGCAGAGAGGGCACCGGGCTGGTTGAGGAGGAGGGTCCCTGGGTCGTCTGCTTGGCGGGACCTGAGGCCGCCCAGGTATGTCCCTGTGCTGGCTGAGTTGGGGTCGCCTGTGAATCTTCAGAGTCGGAGGTGGGTTCTCCACCTCTCACGAGGCTCAGCTGGTGGGGGCGGACGGGGAAAAAGGTTGGCAGAATTGGTTTAGAAATGATAAGCGTAGAGAGTTTTAATTTTTGACAGCTGGGCACGTCCATACTTGTTACACAGCAGGATGCTAACCTGGCATCATGCTGTCTTTTTTGTTCTGAAGATAGAGTCTGCTTCAGCAGATTTATCTGCTTCCGCATGAAGCACATATTTATGAAAACACCTACTAGTTTCTTAGTGTCCAACAAAAAGACTGTTCTTTTTACCAGAGGCAAGGTTTTTTTTGACAATGGCTGTGTCCTTCATGCCATCTGCTTCAGTGTGTGCTCTTAAAATAGTTTAAATTATATTTCATTTCTCTGAATCCCTTTTTTGACTAACTTTGGCAGAGTTTTATTGTCAGGAGTAAAAGCTGCAGGAGGATTTCTGGGGGAGTAATGAAAAGAAACAAGCAGTATTCGCAGGGTTACATTTTATGTTAAGAAAAATGATACTAAATGTCTTAGAGAGTGAAGTGGAGTTACTGTCTTTGTGCTTTGGAACCCTGGCCTGCGTGCCCTTCTCTCCTGGAGGAAGGTTGGCCGCGCGTTGAAGGGCCCCTGCCTGCCTGGGCCCCTGCCTGCCTGGGATGGCGCTCAGCCCAGGGGATCATCGTTGTTGAGTTGCTCAGTCGTGTCCGACTCTCTGCGACCCCTGGACTGCAGCACGCCAGGCCTCCCTGTCCGTCACCAGCTCCCGGAGCTTGCTCAAACCCATGTCCATCGCGTCGGTGATGCCATCCAACCATCTCATCCTCCGTCGCCCCCTTCTCCTCCTGCCCTCAATCTTTCCCAGCATCAGTCTTTTCCAGTGAGCTGACTCTTGGCATCAGGTGGCCAAAGTACTGGAGCTTCAGCATCAGTCCTTCCAGTGAATATTCAGGGTTGATTTCCTTCCAGAAGGACTGGTTGGATCTCCTTGCAGTCCAAGGGACTCTCAAGAGTCTCCGCCCCTGGGCTCTCAGGCTCAGGCCGGCGTGTCAGCAGCGCCCCCTGCAGGCGGTCCCGTGGAGAGAGCAGCATGGGCCCCTCTTGGGGGCCCAGGGGCCTGGAGGTTCTGGTCCAGTTGCATCGTTTGGGGGTCTGATTCCCTGTCCCCCACGCCAGCAGCAGCTTGTGTCCACTTCCGGCCCACGGTCACCTGTGACCGTCCCCAGGGTCCCACCGAGGGGGCGGGAGGAGCCAGTGTGCGCGGAGGGCCCCGGCGTGCGTGTGACGGACCCTACGAGTCCTGTCACCAAGCCAGACTGCCTGCGTCTGGAGTCCCCAGGGGCGAGCAGAAAGGCGGGCCGAGCAGAGCAAGTCCATAAAAGGAGAGGCCGGAGGAGGAGGCGCCTGCCGACTACTCACGGTCCAGGAGCTGCAGAAAGCTGTTTTTCTTTGCTCTTTCCCCTTTTGCACAGCTCTGTAGAGGCAGGCCAGGCCCAGGGGAAGCTGTGTGTCTGCACACAAGGTCCAGGCCGACGTGCCCTCCACACCTGTGGGGATGCTGACCGCCTGCTGCCCCCCCAAGCCTCCTCTGTCCCTCCCACCCCCACCTGCCTTCCGTGTCTGGAGACGGTGGAGATGAAACACCAATTCACAGTCATACCAAGAGACAGGCGATGGGACACGCTAAAATGTCCAGAGACAGACACAGTAAATCATGGAAATTGGTTTTTGGTAAAGATGGCATTTTACATCAGCGGGGAACAGAGAAATTACTCAGTAAGAAGTCGACAGTTGGGCGACCATCTGCGGGAAGAAATAAACCAAAGTCGGCTTCATGGCTCACAACCCGATTGGAAGCTGATCAGAGATCTCACGTGAGGTGTGGACGTGCGGATGGTCAGAGTGAAGCGTGGGGCGCTCTTTTGTAGCCTCCTGTTCAGAAGGCTTTGCTAAGTTTGTTTCTAAACCCAGAAAAAGTTGAGAAATGTAAAATATTGCTAAATACAAAAATGAAATTTTCTGCTTGCCATAAAATAACCATAAAGTTGAAAGACATTTGGAAACAGTTGAAATTCATATGGAGGATAAAAGGTCTATTTCTTTTCTTGAAAATACTTCCTCCATATCAATAAGACAAGACTTTAAGGACCTGCAGCTCAGTAGAGCCATCGTTAACTTCAGAATGTTTAATGCAGATGGTCTCTAAACACTTGATGTGTTCAAGCTCCCCCAGAACAGGAGAGACTCAGAGATGCAGTGAGAAGGCGCCGTTCTGTCGTTAGCGCCACCATGACCGTGGTCTGGCGGGTCCTCAGCAGCGTCTGAGCGACGTGCTCAGCTTCAGTTTCCTCTGGAGGCGCTGGCAGCGGCCACCCAGGGTGTGCACACGTGTCCTCAAGCAGGGCGGCACTTGTGGTCTCCTCCGTGTGTGTGTGTGTGTGAGCATACTCGTGTGTCACGCGTGGGTCTGTGGCTCAGGGTGATGCCCCCGTGTGTGTGCACACGTGTGCATCACGGCTCAGCGCGCTGCATGCCCAGGGCCTGCACACCACGTGGCTTTAGCCGAGGACGCCAGGTGTAGGCCGCACGCACGCGGATTTCGGGAGGAGGCACAGACAGTCAAGGTGTTTGCTTTCCAGGAGGGGCTGGGCGGGGGCACACTTCCCTCCTGCCCCCAGGAGAGGATTACTGCTCAGGAAACTCGTGAGGCAAACTCATGAGGCCATCTGTTGCTCTTTGGGTCCAGAATTGCGTACTGTCAGAAACTTCCATAGCGGCACAGTGACGCTGGGTTTTTCGGCCGTGGTTTGCTTGGCCTTTGCCCCTGGCGGATGCTGGATGACTGCTTCTCCCGGAGGCCCGCTCTGCCGCCAGGGGCCGCTCAGGAGGAGCCTTTGGGCCTGGTGATCCGACCTGGTGTCTTCCGTCCCCGGAGTCTTAACCGTGTCCACAGGACCCCGGGGCCGTCTGGGGCGATTCAGTGGGACTGTCTCCACATTGCAGAGAGAGCTGAGAGAGGCGTGTGTTGTCTTGCCCATGACTGCCGTGAAGAAGACACTCTGCTCACCGGCTTCATCTCTTCAGTAAATGTCCCCGGGCTGCAGTCTCCAGGATGATTGTTGTTTTGGGGGGTTTTGGGGGAAAGCAGGCCCACGGCCCTCTGTGAGCAGGGCCCGTGGGGGCGGCTGCCCTCCGAGGCCCCATCCTGACCCCTGCAGATGGACCCCCGCCTCGTTATCTTGCAGATGAGCGTGTCACCCGCGTCCCTGGCCCATCTTTACGAAGAAGACTTCAAACAGGACATGGCGGCCCTGAAGGTAGGTGGCTGGCGAGAAGCCCGAGCGATGGAGCCGGTCCGGCGGGGCCTCCGTCTACCTGGGGCCAGGGAGACCGCGGGTCTGTGCCCTCCCGCAGGTCCTCCCGCCCACCGCCTACCTACGGGTTACCGAGCACGTGCCTCAGATCGTCGCCTTCATCGAGAGACTCATTGCCAACGGGCACGCTTACTGCACAGCAAAAGGTGAGCCCCCGTCCAGGCCGCGGCCCCCGAGAAGGGCGGTGCAGACGGAGGGTGAGCCCCCCATCCTCAAGGCCGAGAAGGGTGGTGCTGATGGAGGGTGAGCGCCCCATCCTCAAGGCCGGGAAGGGCGCTGCAGATGAGGGTCAGGGCAGGGTCGGAGCTAGGCGGGTGCAGGTGAGAAGTCACAGGTTTGTCCAGGTGAAGAGTCTTGGCTTACCACGGCCCCCCGCGCTGACCGTGGTGTGCCCCGGCCATAAGGAGCGTGGTCCAGTGCCCGTGGCCGCAGCCCTCCTGAACACGGCTCCTTCCCCGCCGCCGCCTCATAGATCAGAGGGGCGGGGGCTGCCCTGGCTCCGCAGGGCACCCAGGAGCCCGCGTGCAGCTCAGGGAAGCCGCCCCATGAAGATGCATGTGTGAGGAGCTGCCTGCGGTCTGAGCGGCAGGGTGCTCTCGCGGTGCCTGGACTAGGAGGGGGCGTCTCGGTTGGTGGGTGTGTAACATGGGCCCAGAGCCGAATGCAGGCCGCCAGGGGACGCAGCGACCTTCCCTTTGTGTGTCCACCTCCACCGCTGGGCGGCCGTGGTGTGTCCGCATGCATGTTTCCCTAGCACAGGGCCGTCGGTCGCGGTTCAGACATGCAGGGCCAGCTGGGGCCAGGGGTTTAGACATGCAGGGAGGGCCAGCTGGGGCCAGGGGTTTAGACATGCANCTTCTATATTTTTCCTACCTGTTTTTGAAGCCAATGATCTGCTTTGCTAGTTGCCTGAAGTCCTCTGCCAGCCTTCAGAAGTTGTTTTGTGGAATTTACTCAGCGTTGGATTGTTCTTTTGATGAAATTGTGTGGGAGAAAGTGGTCTCCCGTCTTATTCCTCCGCCATCTTCCCGCCCTCCCCTTTTTAAACTCTGGAAAATTATTTTCCTAAAACACATGGCCCCAAGAGTTCAGGTAACAGACTATAGGTATCTTTGTGTGAATGCTCAGTTGCTCGTCGTGTCTGGCTCTTTGTAACTCCATGGACATGAGCCCACCAGGCTCCTCTGTCCATGGGATTTTTGAGGCAAGAATACTGGACTGCATTGCCATTTCCTTCTTCAAGGGATCTTCCTGACCTAGGGGTCAAATCTGCTTCTTCACTTCTCCTGCATTGCAGGCGAATTCTTTACCGCTGAACCACCAGGGAAGCCCCATAGATATCTATGAGAGATTGAACACACTGAAGGTCATGAGTAATGATTAATTCATCTCTGTAGGATATTAGTAGAGCTGGATTTTAAACTAGTAAAGGCTCACTGCTATTTTGAGATTATATCTCTGAAATCATTATTTAACAAAAGTTTTTGGTCAAAAAATGCATAACTTTTCAAGTAAATGGGACAACTAAAGCTATATATTTCCAAAATTTGGAAATATTAAAATAAATTATCAGTAGAGCCTATAGCTTCCTCCTCTGGATTATATTCTTTGTTTTTCTGATCACCACCAGATACTCAGATGCAGAGGCCAATTCTTTTTTTTATTTTATTTTTACTTTATTTTACTTTACAATACTATATTGGTTTTGCCATACATTGACATAAATCCACCACGGCTGTATACGAGCTCCCAATCCTGTCTTACAGTCACCTAATTCCTCATTGTTCTTCCTCAATCTCTTTTCCTTTAACATGTTTTGATTCCCTTAACTGGTTTTCCAAGGGCAAGTGGGCAGATAAGTACTATTCTTATTTTACATCCAAACCCTCAAGGTGAAACTATTCCATTAACCATCATTTATGGTTTCAAAACCTTTTTATGGAAAGTATTTGAAATACAGGGAATACCGAGTGTCTGTCTTTCCAAACAGCATTTACACTTATGTAATAAGACATTATTTTCAAGCACAAACTGGAATCAAGATTGCTGGGAAAAATATCAATAATCTCACACATGCAGATAGCACCATCCTTATGGCAGAAAGTTAAGAACTAAAGAGCCTCTTGATGAAAGTGAAAGAAGAGAGTGAAAAAGCTGGCTTAAAGCTAAACATTCAGAAAACTAAGATCATGGCATCTGGTCCCATCATTCCATGGCAAATAGATGGGGAAACAATGTAAACAGAGATTTTATTTTTTGGGGCTCCAAAATCACTGCAGATGGTGACTGCAGTCGTGAAATTAAAAGACACTTGCACCTTGGAAGAAAAGCAATTACAAATCCAGGCAGCATACTAACAAGCAGAGACATTATTTTGCCAACAAAGGTTCATCTAGTCAAAGCTGTGGTTTTTTCAATAGTCATATATGGGTGTGAGAGTTGGACTATAAAGAAAGCTGGGCACCGAAGAACTGATACTTTTGAACTGTGGTGTTTGAGAAGACTCTTGGGAGACACTTGAACTGCAAGAAGCGNATGGGGAAACAATGTAAACAGAGATTTTATTTTTTGGGGCTCCAAAATCACTGCAGATGGTGACTGCAGTCATGAAATTAAAAGACGCTTGCACCTTGGAAGAAAAGCAATTACAAACCCAGGCAGCATACTAACAAGCAGAGACATTACTTTGCCAACAAAGGTTCATCTAGTCAAAGCTGTGGTTTTTCCAATACTCATATATGGGTATGAGAGTTGGACTATAAAGAAAGCTGGGCACCGAAGAACTGATACTTTTGAACTGTGGTGTTGGAGAAGACTCTTGGGAGACACTTGAACTGCAAGAAGCACAAACTAGTGAATCCTAAAGGAAATCAGTCCTGAATTTTCATTGGAAGGACAAATGCTGAAGCTAAAACTCCAATACTTTTGCTGCCTAATGCAAAGAACTGACTCATTGGAAAAGATTCTGATGCTGGGAAAAATTGGAGGTGGGAGGAGAAAGGGATGACAGAGGATGAGATTGTTGGATGGCATCTCCGATTCAAAGGACGGGTTTGAGTAAGCTCCAGGAGTCGGTGATGGACAGGGAAGCCTGTCTTGCTGCAGTCCACTGAGTCTCAAAGAGTTGGACATGGCTGAACTGAATGACTGAATAAGATATAGCCTCTCTTAGCCAGTGAGTACAAAATGTCTAGGTAAGTTATTGGGTGATTCAAGTACTAGCTAAGCATTGATTGTCCAATCAAAGTCAGCTAGTGATCAGGCATCATATCTATAGGAAATTTACACTTATATAGGTAAAAAAAATTTCCCAGAAGTCCTTGCTAAGTATCAGCATATAATGGCATTTGGAAAGATCCACTTGAAGAAGGTAATGAGAAAATATCTTCCTCCACAAATATCTTTCATCTGCATGGAGTCAGTTTTGAGTCCCATCTATCAAGGAATTTGTTTTCACCTCTTCTTTCCTCCATCTGGATCCCTCAAAGGATGAAAGGGATCTCTGCAGTAGCTGAATAGTATTTCTGGACCTGTGATGCTGGCAGATTCTCTGTGATGCTGATGAATCCTACTGCGTGACCAATTAAAGAGGGGCAAAGCCAAAGAGCCTTCAATTTTCAAGGTAAGATGACAAAATCCAATTTTAAATGCCATCTCGAAAGTGTATAGTTCTTCAGTATGTGGCATTGACAACTCAAATTTTCAGATGCCTCCATGGAGACAAGATATCATCGCTGTGGTCTGAGTCTCTGATACATAAGGGAAACTTGGATATGCAGTATGTTTTAACTAGGGTGTCCAAGAGTTCTCACCAGAGCAAAAGCCAAACACATTGTAAAGCAAGAGAAAATAAGAGTGCTTCTCCCTGAGGGTTATGTACCAGGGCCAGCTCCAAATCATCTCTGTGAGAGGAGTTAAATTCAGTCCCCTGGGAGTGATGATCTTGGGTCTGAGAAATGCTTAGAAGGAGATATAAATAGACAGTTCCAGATTCCCTATTTAGGTGTGGGGCAACTCAACTAGTTAAATATCTTCAGGAGCGTAGAAAGTATAGGTAAGTAAACTGAGTAATGTTCAGTGAAAACGTGTAGAAAAAGATAACGGGGAAAAAAAGCCAGCAAACTGCAGAAACAGCTCATTCTTTCCAGAACTTAAATATCTTGCATTTCTTTCAACTCTGACCTATGAAGTATTAAACATTAATTGTATATGACCTTTGTGTTTTTTTTTAATTAAATGGGCACTCTGCAAAGAGCAGAAATAGATATTTTTTATTTTAAAATCTGTTGATGTCATTTTTATTTGATATGAAGATTTGAATGTTGTATTTAGAAGATTAAGCTTATATTCCAAAAGTTAAAAACAAGGTTCACTAGTTAAACAAGCTTAGTAATTAAATATAATGTGCATATGCACATGCATGTAAATATATGCATGGATTTTTCCACACAATTTAATGAATATGTAATATATGTCAGGTTCTGGACTAGGCAGATTGATAAACTGAAAGAGAGATTATAACTGTCTTCTGCATGTAACAAAGATGTTGCATCAGCGATGGAACAAGAATAAGACTCCATTTCTAAGCCCAAGTGTTCATAACTATGCTTCACCTTACAAAAGTACAATGCCAGATTTGGAGTGAAAATTACCAGTTAAGACCATATGTCTAGTATAAGAAAATAAGTGTTGGTCTTTCTGGGTACCTTAAACCAGTTCAGTAGCTGTTTAATGGATCATAAGTCTGAAGTCTAGAAAATTAAGCTTCTTCAAAGTAACAATTGTCTTGGTCTTGATGATAATTTTGCATGTGCCCTAGTTTCATGTTTTGAGGATAAAACTATATCTGAGTTATATATCAACCACCATAAAACACTAACTACGGAATTTATTCATATTTTTAAAATTGAAGTATAGTTGATTTACAATGCTGTATTATTTTCAAGTGGATGTGAAGTGATTCAGTTTTATATACATATATATTTCATATTCTTTTCCATCATAGGTTATTGCAAGATGTTGAGTATAGTTCCCTGTCCTACATAGTAGGTCTTTTTGGTTTATCTATTTTATATATAGTATTCTGTATATGTTATTCACAAACTACTAATTTCTCTCTCTTCACTCCCCCTCCCCCAACCCCTGCCCTTCATTCCCCTTAGGTAATCATAAATTTTCTGTTTCTGTGATTGACTCATATTTTAATTGATGTTTATTTGTAGATATCTTACTAAAATTCAAATTAAGTAACTTGTTTAATAGTCATGTAGTTAAAATATAACTTCATCAGTACTTCACCATTCTATGCGGCCCTAGAACTACTGTATTTCTATTAACCACATGCTGCCTGTGTGCACATGTTCAGGCCCAGTCAGATTATGCCATCAGTAATATTACAAAGTAACACCCTGGTCCCCAGACCTACAAATTAATAACTGCAGGTTATAAGACTACCGTTAAAGCAGATCATGGATGTCCCCAAAGATCACCAGGGCAGTTAGAAGAAAGATAGGAAAATTTGTTTTCCTTCCTTCCCATGTTTATTTCTGTGTTTCTTTCAATCACATCTCTCTTCTCTCCCCCATCTCTAATGTCCTGATAAAGCCCAACTCTAAATCCCCACTGCATAACTATACTTCACTCATGTACAGGGCTCTGGCATAGATATGTGCCAGACACACTTCAAAATTAACCTTTACTCTCACTCTTTGAAATATAAAAATCTATCTTAAAAGAAATTTCAAGCAGTTAATTTTGGCTATGTGTTAAATGGTTGAATAATTGGTTTATGTAATTAAAAAATAGATCCATAGACATAAGAATCTCAATTTTATTCCAGAATTTTTAAAGAATCACATATCAGTTAAGAAAAGGCCTAATGGGATGACTATTTGAGTATTTTATATTCTAAATTGTAACTCAAGAAACAGGGGTCTGAACATTCTAATCAGTCAGTCACAAAGTTGCTCAGTCATATCCAACTCTTTGTGACCCCATGGACTGTAGCCAGCTAGGCTCCTCTGTCCATGGGACTCTCCAGGCAAGAATACTGGAGTGGGTAGCCATTCCCTTCTCCAGGGGATCTTCCCAACCCAGGGATTGAACTGAGGTCTCCCACATTGCAGGCAGATTCTTTACCATCTGAGCCACCAGGGAAGTCCGGTGGTTTAAATTGGAACATTCCAATAGTGTAAAGCAATAGGTCAGGATATGGAACACTTAATAAACAATAAACATAGTAAAGTATACTGTTCAATGATTAATGTACTGAACTGCAGTAGAATCAAGGGGTGAAGAGGCATCTGTTTCTAAAGCTCACATGCCTTCTCGGAAAATAAGAAATTTCACTAACTTTGATTTGAGAATAGGAACTAGGGAAGAAAGTAATCCACTTATTTTATACATGTGTCTATAACTGTACTTGAAGCTATAGGTTTATGTGTATACACACACTCGCACATACTGTATCTCCCAGCCTGCCTTTTGACTCAGCATCTTCCTTGCTTCTATCCGCGTTCCTTTGGAACTGTGGACCCTTGCTTTAAAATGTGAAATCATTGTGATTTGCTGCTGTGGTGATATTTAGAAATACAAAATATATAGTCTAATTTTCAATCAGTGATAGAAGTGAGATGGAATATATATGTTTTTTTCCTTTACCAAATGCTAAGCAAATCCATCTAAGAAGCCAAGTCAGTCTGGCATTGTACATAGTTTAAGTTTTCAGTGTGCATCCTACAATTTTAAGAAATGTATTGAAGGATCAGGGTCAATCTGATTCGCTTGTGTATCCTCAATGCCTGGTATAGGGCTTAGCATCAAGCTGGTGGTTCATTAATGTTGAAGAGGGCATGTGCCTTGAAACCTATTTTGTCAAACTCTAATTCCTTCCCTCTTCCATAGGCTGTATACTTCAATTTAACATCTGTCTATTTTACTCAGGGACATGATCAGTGAACATTTTGATAACATGTTTTTGTAACTAGTTTATTTTGATAAATTGTGTTAGATAGTGGTTTAATTCAAAGCTTTCAAATTCACTTTGGCTGATTTCAAATCCAGTGGGACCTAGAGCAAGAGTCTAAAAGCTTTGGAAATTTTTGTTTCCATCTTATAGGGATAACAACAGTAGCCATGTTATGGATTATCATAAAAGTACTTTCAACAGGTTAAGGTGGAAACTTAATAAGTTAATATATGTAAAGTATTATGATGCATATTGCACTTTTACTAAATATTAACTGATATTCTTTTCAAGATACAAGATTCAATTATTCCATGGAAGAAATTAAGAGTGCAATTTTAGGCTAGTTAATCTATCTTACTGTCCTTTCATAATAACAAATCAGAAAAGAAATCTGATCAGACATCACATGGACTAAGGCGGTGCACCTGAACCTCAGCTCAGCCCTATGATCTTTCCCTGAAGGTCCTGGGTCTGGAATAAGCAGTCACAGATGGCTCCTTCTTCTTACAATTACACCAGTCCTCAGAATATGTGGTACGTCCTGATTGGAATCCCAGGACTAGAAGATGTGCACACCTGGATCTCCATCCCCATCTGTTTTATGTACATTGTTGCTATTGTAGGTAACCTCTTCTTGATCTTCCTGATTGTGACTGAGCAGTGTCTCCATGAGCCCATGTATCTCTTCCTTTCCATGCTGGCTTTAGCAGATGTCCTGCTTGCCACATCCACAGCCCCAAAGATGCTGGCCATCTTCTGGTTCCACTCCATGAATATATCCTTTGGTAGCTGTGTATCCCAGATGTTCTTCATACATTTCATCTTTGTGGCAGAATCTGCTATTCTCCTGGCCATGGCTTTTGACCGCTATGTGGCCATCTGTTATCCACTGAGATACACTGCAATCTTAACCTCCTCAGCCATTGGGAAGATTGGCATAGCAGCTGTGGTCAGGAGCTTTATTGTATGTTTTCCATTCATCTTTCTGGTACATCGACTTAGATACTGTGGGAGAAACATCATTCCCCATTCCTACTGTGACCACATGGGCATTGCCAGATTGGCTTGTGACAATATCAATATCAACATCATTTATGGCTTGACTGTGGCCCTGCTGTCTACAGGACTGGATATAATGCTCATCATTATGTCCTACACAATGATCCTTTGCACAGTGTTTCAGATATCTTCCTGGACTACGAGATTTAAGGCCCTTAGCACCTGTGGTTCCCACATCTGTGTCATACTTATGTTCTATGCTCCAGCATTTTTTTCATTTTTTGCCCATCGCTTTGGGGGTAAAACCATTCCTCATCACATCCATATCTTAGTAGCAAACCTCTACGTGGTGGTGCCCCCAATGCTCAACCCCATTATCTATGGGGTAAAGACCAAACAGATTCAGGACCGAGTGATTTTATTTTTCTCCCCCATCAACATGTGTTGTTTAAAAAAAGGCTAAATATTGGGTATTTCTGAATAAAACATTCACTGCCTAAAAGTCTGTTTCAGTGAGGAATGGGAATAAAAGAAATTCACAAAAACATTAAAACACACCAAAAACTGTTAGGATCTGCCCCAAAATGCCAATGCCAATGCATTTTTCCTAAAGTTCTTAAAGAGTTTAGAAAATAATATTTTAAATTAATGTCATTTTCAATTCTCCTAGCTAAACACTCTATTATCATGTCTTTTAACTTATTCTTAAGGACATATAAAGATAACAGTGAATGAGAGAAATATATTTTAGGACTCAACCCAGATGGGCTTTTTCTGTATAGACTGGGGGAGTAGAAGTGGTGAGAGGCTGTACATTTTTTATAAACATTCTGCTGAAATTCTGATAAAATAAATTCAGCTGAAATACAAAACATCCCTGCTGAAGTCAGAAAATACTTGGATGAGTAGCATGAA
This sequence comes from Neotragus pygmaeus, assembly GCA_006410875.1. Lineage (NCBI taxonomy): Eukaryota > Metazoa > Chordata > Mammalia > Artiodactyla > Bovidae > Neotragus > Neotragus pygmaeus. The sequence goes on along the minus strand of SJYV01046795.1, from coordinate 519,274 downwards.
GCCACCATATTATAGTTATTTTTGTCTGTACCTATTTCTTAAGTTTAAACATGAGTTCTGAAATCAGATATTTTCTTTTTCTTTTTTAATTAAATTAAATTAAATTATTATTATTATTTTTTTTATTCTACTTTACAATACTCTATTGGTTTTGCCATACATCGACATGAATCCACCACAGGTGTACACGAGCTCCCAATCCTGAATCCCCCTCCCACCTCCCACCTCACATCGTCTCTCTGGATCATCCCCATGCACCAGCCCCAAGCATCCTGCATCCTGCATCGAACATAGACCAGTGCCTCATTTCTTACATGATAGTATACATGCTTTAATGCCATTCTCTCAAAACATCCCACCCTATCCCTCTCACTCAGAGGCCAAAAGTCCGTTCTATACGTCTGTGTCTCTTTTGTTGTCCCACATACAGGGTCATCATTACTATCTTTCTAAATTCCATATATATGTGTCAGTATACTCTATTGGTGTTTTTCTTTCTGGCTTACTTCACTCTATATAATAGGCTCCAGTTTCATCTACCTCATTAGAATTGATTCAATTGTATTCTTTTTAATGGCTGAGTAATACTCCATTGTGTATATGTACCACAGCTTTCTTATCCATTCATCTGCTGATGGACATCTAGGTTGTTCATTCCACAAACTACAGTGAAGACCCACATAAATCATTCAGTCTTGAATATAACCAGTCAGTTAAGAGAGGCTACTGTC
>SJYV01046795.1:496471-507849 GCA_006410875.1 Neotragus pygmaeus | reverse complement strand
TGGCCACCTCATGCGAAGAGTTGACTCACTGGAAAAGACCCTGATGCTGGGAAGGATTGGGGGTGGGAGGAGAAGAGGACGACCGAGGATGAGATGGCTGGATGGCATCACAGACTCGATGGACATGAGTCTGAGTGAACTCCGGGAGATGGTGATAGACAGGGAGGCCTGGCGTGCTATACAATTCATGGGGTCACAAAGAGTCAGACACGACTGAGCGACTGAACTGAACTGAATTGAACTGCCTAGATGGACCTTTGTTGGCAAAGTAATGTCTCTGCTTTTTAATGTGCTATCTAGGTTGGTTATAACTTTCCTTCCAAGGAGTAGGCGTCTTTTAATTTGATGGCTGCAATCACCATCTGCAGTGATTTTGGAACCCCCCAAAATAAAGTCTGACACTGTTTCCACTGTTTCCCCATCTATGTTACTTCAAATAAAAATAAAACAAAAGCATGTAGTTTGAGATGCTTAAGTTTTCTCAAAAGTTGTCTTGTGAAATCTGCCAGGGTGACAGCTAGTTCTCACATCCTCATAGCCCATGAAAACTCAGTGAATAAGATTATGGATCCTATCAGGGTAGTGAGAATGAAAAGTGTAGAAAGTGTAAAATAATGAACAATATTTCACTTCTTTTTCTTTTTCTTTCTTTCTTTCTTTATTTTTTGCCTTTTAGACTCTGGCTGAGGTTCCTCCTCTAAGAATTCTTCTCCAGATAATTCAAAAATTATGCATTTCTCATAGAATTTAAATACATCCAAGTATTTGTGTTCTGTAGTGTCTAGGTACTCAGTGAAAACAAGTTGTCTACTCTTGTTTCTTGAAGATGTTGGTCATAAAAAATCAGAGAAAGTGTATCTTAACATGTTCTTTACTGAAAACAAAATAAAAACAAATTTTATGGATATGATGAGATAATGATGTTTAAAATTTCAATGAATTTTCAGAGTTACTCAGGAGTGATAAAAAACATGAAAACTCAGGTGCTCTATTTTACATATCAATAATTTTTCTGAGCCCTGTAAGGTTATCTTTTAATCCACTGGGTTATCCAACACCTACCATATGATAAATTTTATGCTAGAGAAGAGTGGTACAATGGTAAATTTATACTGTGCTTCAGTTTCATGAATTTGTAATTGGTATTAATATTTTTATGGGCTTTGTTACTCAGGACTCCACAAGAGACAAAATTTCTAGTAGGCCCTGGGTATTTTCTAGTAGGATTGATTTCAGATAGAGGAAGAGATCTGATGATGGTGATTTTTCAGCCATCAGTGGCAAGAATTGACTCTTCTGTCACTTGGTGGTGGCTCTCAGGTAAGGTAGCAAAATACATTGACCCTTCTGGCTATTTGCAGTTCCTTAGCTAAATTTTCTGAAGAAGGCAATGACACCCCACTCCAGTACTTTTGCCTGGAAAATCCCATGGGCAGAGGAGCCTGGTAGGCTGCAGTCCATGGGATCGCGAAGAGTCAGACACGACTGAGCAACTTCACTTTCACTTTTCACTTTCATGCATTGGAGAAGGCAATGGCAACCCACTCCAGTATTCTTGCCTGGAGAATCCCAGGGACGGCACAGCCTGGTAGGCTGCCGTCTATGGGGTCACACAGAGTCGGACACAGCTGAAGCGACTTAGCAGCAGCAGCTAAATGTTCAATTTGGGAATAATAATATTTGGCATGTCTTCTCCCTCTTCTTCATGATAGAGAACCATCTAGAGGCTTCAGCTCTTTTGTGTTGACCCTGTTGGCGTGGTATGTACTCCAATGTGGGAAAGCTGTCCTGACATTCATGTCATCCTGAATTGATGGGAAAATCAGCCTCATTTGGGATTTAGTGAGCAGGTCCGTTTTGCTTTCATACTAAGCTATATCATTACACTTAAACAGTATAAAGATACAGATGAAAAACAAATGCAGTCTTGCTAATTGTGACAACATGGCTGGACCCAGAGAATATTATGCTAGATGAAATACACTAAGATAGAAAGATATCTGCTGTATAATTTCATTCATATGTGGAATCAAGAAAGCATCAGAAATGTACAAACAGAACAAAGCAATAACAGACTCACTCATAGATAGAGAGAATAAACTGGTGGTTGCCAGAGGAGATGGATTAGGGAGCTGGATGAAATAAATAAAGGAAATTATGAAATAGAAACATCCAGTTATAAATGAATAAAGTTATGGGATGTAACATACAGTGTAAGAAATATAATCAATAACACTTTAATAATTTTATATGGGGACAGATGATTACTAGATTTATCATGGAGGTCATTTCATAATACATTTAAATATCAAATCACTAAATTGTACACCACAGTGTTATATGTGAGTTATACATCAATAAAAATTCTGATAACATTTGGTCTTCCATCTCCATTTCTATATAATTGCTAAAATTGCCCGAAGAGTATATTAGAATTCTCCAAAAAGCAAAATATGAGGAGACATCAGGAAGGCACTAATCCTACTCTCTCTTGTATATGCAATAGCCACTAATATCAACCTTAAAATTTTCATCCTATAATAGTAAAGAACCATAATACAACTGTTCCAGAACAGTTTCTACTTCAGAGTAAGTGAAATCATTTGACTTTTGATGTTTGATATTTTATGGTTTCAACTTTACTGTTTTCAGCCAAATCCAGGGTGAACAACTATCATTCACCTGCATACAAAAACATTATAATCAAACAATTTCTCACAATAAGAGCCTAGATGGACTTTGACAAGACTATTTGAGATGAACTCAGCCAGTGGTTAAGAAGGAGATCAGTCAGTTCACATGACAGGAGGTCACAGTACAGATCAAGTTCTACCTGAATATATCATGACTGCCCATAATAGTAAACATTTGTATATGGATGAATTAACTCTGACAGAGTCATACAAACTATAAGATTCAAATCTAAACACCTGATCTGTTAGTCCATCTTGACGCCATTAACTCTGAAAACTTAAGTAAGTCATAGAACTATGATCTCCTGTGGAATCATTCCTGAGATAGTGTCTCCTGAGGTGTTAGAGGGTAATCTGCAATAATGTTTAAGTCAGGGCTTGCATTGCTCTTAAACAGTTGCTGTTAACTTTTACTTTATTTTCTGATAGTATTAGAATTCCTGGATTATTTTAGGGCCTTTACCTGTAGGAGGAGGAAACTTTTAAGGAAAGACTTGACAGACTGACTTGTTAACATTAACGTGACTGTTTACTGCACACACTACCCATCCTCTGCACGTCTCCTTTCTCACTGATGCACTGTGCTTCCCACTGCTATTTTTCTTACCTTCACATTATTTTTGGTGTAATAATGCTTTTCTGTTAAAGTCAGATTCCCATGTAACATTTGTCATTTATTAATTGCTTTGTCTATTTGTTCAACCCCTGAGACCAACTGCTTTTTCAGTGCATATCCCTACATAGTGCTGTGGTAAGAGGGGAAACCACAAAGATTCAGATCACTTACTTTCACATAAAAACAAATTTAATACTTAGAAAGGTCTCATGTCTAAATGTTTACACCTCTAACCCACTTTAGTAAAAATACCAAGGACAAAGAAAATATTTCCACCAAAATAAGTAATGAGAAGCAAAATCTTATTTTAAAATATTTAAATAAAAATTAAAATTTTAAATTCTTGTTAAAGTGACAAAAGCCTTTGAATTTAGTTATTTCTAAGGGCAATTCTGTTAACTTTGGTGGGTGTTTGACACTGTGATACATATTGTTTTTTTCCTGTTCGCTGATATCAGTCAGCTGACCTGAATCACCGGGGGCCCAGCTGGGAAAAGATGCATACAACTAGCTCTCCTAACGCAGGGTGAGCTAGCCTCACATGTAAATGTCCTCAACGCTACACTATTTCAAGGATGGACTATGCATAAGATGGGATCAATGAGCATCTGTCAGTGGAAACAGAACAGGACTATGAAACAGGGTCAGACCCAATTACACAGAACAAAACCAGTGTGACTTCAAGAAAAATCACACTGGCCCTCAGGTAAATGCAAATAATACAGTCTTGTAAGACTTTTCCTTGTATGAAATGGAGAAGAGGACATTTTCCTCTTTATTTTCTAGATACTAAATCTTAAAATCCTTTATATAAGACCTACTCTTTTGTGCCTTAACTCTAAATAAATACCTGCCATGAATATAGATCCCAATGGGAAGTTACTATTGATATTGTGAATGGTATTAAAATCCTTGAAAATGTATATCAACATTTCATGATAATTCTGAACATAACTGAGGCAGTTGGATGAGGGCTGGTTTGGATACAGGAACGACTCATTTCAACAAATTCACATTCTCAGAAAGTAACAGATGATTGAGGGTTCTGAGGTGAAATTTCCCAAGTCAGCCCTTTTCATGGGTCTAAAATTTAAAAATGAGTGCTTCTCTTTAAAAATGAGTGCTTCTCAGATTGGAATTAAATTGAAGAAATATTCCTTTTTTCTCAGTCAGCAGGTCTATACTGAGTAGTCTGTATATCTCAAGATGTTTCTATTTTCCTATATTGGTTTATTAATAGTACCATTGAGTTGTTTTGTCCTCTCCTGGGGAACTGTCTTCTTTTACAAACTTTTAAAATCCTTTTGGTTCCCAGTTCCAAAGTGAAAACAAAGTTTAAGAATTTCTTTTTTAGAGACACAAACACTGATAATGAATCTTGTATATTCTGAACCATACATAAGATGCTTTTCTTTTTTTCACCCTTTCGCAGCTGAACCTAAAAACTCACCAGGAATTTGTGAAAACGAATTGTCCAGGTACACCATGTACTATGAAATATTCATCTTCACTAGCTGAAACAGCAAAAAGTTTCCGACTCTATTACTTCTATGGGTATTACCACAGGTGATATCTGGTAAGTCTTTGGACTTGAATCTCTGCACTGAGTGTGAGGAAATAGAGAACACAAGTACCATGTGATCCAATAAAATGGTAAGATGATTTTAAAATATGTGTAAAATCTTACAGTTAGTTGAGCATTCAAACACTAGGATGATTTAGTCTCCTGATTTCCAGAATATTTCTAAATCAGTTAATGACATAATGGGTGTTACATTTTAATAAGGTTGACAACTGGGAGGACTTCTAGAGAGTATTCTGGGCAGATAAATGGATGAAAAGCTTATTTGTTAACAGGTTAGCAAATAATACCCATTTAGACCAGGAAAGATTCACGGGGAATGAGGCCCTTGAAGTCATTCATGTGACATGTTCATCAGGTATCTAAAGTTACGGGAAGGAGAGGATGAACTTCTATGGATTAACATCTGGCATTTAGTGACAGAAAAATACATTGTATATATTTTAAAAATTATTTACATGAACTAAGTCATTAATTCCTTGTAATCACATTAGAATGAATTTCTATCTGTGAGGATTGTTTTAGCAATAAAAAAATGGAGACAATTTGAAGTTAAGTTTTATAACTGGCTGTAGAGAGTGCAAAGTAAGTAGTGGCATCCAGGATTTAAACTCTCTTGACTAATTTCAGATCCCGTTCAATAAATCATCATGATCCATGGTTGATGGTATTTTTGGAAGATAGATTCTGGATTTTTATGAAAAATTAAGAAGGAGACATTTCAGTACTCAGTGTAAAGACAGTCTATGTGATATTTGGAGTTCCTGCCATGTAGCAAGCTATCTCAGAAAACACAGTTCTCTATCAGTGGAGGACCTGAGCTCAGTGGGGGAATGCCAGAGAATTTATAGAGGGAGAATATTTGTGAGGTGTTTGTAGTTTGGATTTACATCTCCTAAATTCCTGAAAACTTTTATTGTAATCAATCTGAGTAGAACTAGAGCTATAACACTAATGTTTCACGGTTTATTCTGCACATGAGATAATGTTTCCATGGCCTATGATTTTATGAAAGGAAAGTATCTTTCTTCCCTCTTCTAAACATATAGATGTATGTAGTTTACCTTGTCTTTTGAACATTAGTGCTGTAATTCTTAAATCCAAAACATTTTTATCCTCCCTTCTCTCCATTTCCCCATGTTAGGTAATTAAGCCTCACATAGTCTGCTGCTTTGTCACTCCTCCTTCAATTCGATAGCATCTTGATGAATGGCTTAAAGGGATGAAAGCTAAGCACATGGAAATAAGATAGGAAGATATATCTTATTTCCATGTGCTTAGCTTTCATCCCTTTAAGCCATTCATCAAGATGCTATCGAATTGAACTTTTAAAAGGCAAAAGAGCTCACTTGCCATACGAAATTTTGAAAGCATGCTTACAATAGTAACTTTACATTTCTCCCTGTTTCAATACCTTCTACAATCATCATTTCTGCTTAAGACTCAAATTTTTCTGTGAAGGCTATTAATTGATTCACAGTTTCACCATGTTTCATTTATGTAATTTTGTACTAATTCTTTCTTTTTGAAATATCCTTCCCAATGTATAGACTCTAGAATAACAGCTACCAGGAGTGATGTACCTCATCTCCTATATCTAGGGGATACTAGGGGGATACTAGGGGATACTAGGGGATACTAGGCAATATCTGAAGACATTTTTGTTCATCATGACAAGACAAGGCAACTGTCATCTAGTGGGTAGGATCTAAGAATGCTGCTAAAATTTCTACAACATAGAAATTTGGCCCACAACACAAAATTGTATCTAATCTGAATTACCAATTTTGCTGTGAATGAGACTCAGACCTAGAAAAATATCAACTAGGTAAGGTAAAAAACATAAAATAATTTAAAACATTTAAATATCTTATTAATTATATGTTTATATATATTTGTTGTTTAGTCAGTAAATAGTGCCCAGTTCTTTTTTAACCCTCTCGACTGTAGCCCACTAGTGTCCTCTGTCCATGGGATTTTTCAGGCAAGAATACTGGATTGGACTGGTATTTCCTCTAGGGGATCTTCCCAATCCAGGGATCGGACATACATCTCCTGCATTGGCAGACATATTTACGACTGAGCAACATATTACATATATATATATAAATTATATATGCATGTGTGTTTAACTAAATATTATATACTACTTTTGAATCGTAAGCATTCAAAAGAGATAGAAAATTAGAAAAGAGTAGTCAAAATAGAAACAATAAGATATAGATTTCATCATATATATATATATATATATATTCTTTATCCATTTATTTATTGACAGGTACTAAGATTATTTCCATATCTTGACTATTGTAAATATTGCTTCAGTAAACATGGATGTGCTTGGTGTGCATGTATCTCTTCAATATCATGTTTTTACTTCCTTTAGACATACACACAAATGTGGAATTATTGGATCATACAGTAGATCTTTTTCTGAATTTTTTAGGAACTTCCAAATTGTTTTCCATAGGCTGAACAAATTGGCATACTCACCAAAACTGTGCAAAGCTTCCCTATTCTCTCCATCTTACTGACACTTGTTATCTGTTGTTGGAAGCTCTTTTATTGATGGAAGCTATTTCAGAAGGTGTGAGGTGATATCTCATGATTTTGATTTGCATTTCCTGAATAATTAGTTTATTCAGCCATGAGAAAGAGGAAAATCTTGTCCATAGTAACGGACTTAAAGATATTATGCTAAGTGAGATAAATCAGACAAAGGAAGATAAATACTGCATTATAAGGTGTATATGTGAAACCTTTAAAAAGATGAACTCAGAATAAAGTGGCAGTTACCTGAGACTGCGTGGTGAGAGAACAGAGGGGATATTGTTAAAGGATGCAAATATGCACCTAGTAGATAAATAAGGCCTGGAGGTCTAAGGCACTCTGTAGTTTTGTAGACAACATGATTATACTATAAACATCAAACATGCTAAGTATTTAGATATTGATAATTACCACCATTAAAAACAAAATATTTAGTACAGTAGAGATGCTACCTAAAACTACAGTGGAAATCATATTGCAATCTATGAATGTATTAAATCAACATAGTGTACACATTAAAGTTACTAAACATTATCTTTTATGCATATTTCAATAATAAAGAAAAATTGTGGTTGTGGTTTAGTCACCAAGTCGTGTCTGACTCTTGCGACCCCGTGGATTATAGCTTGCCAGGCTCCTCTGTCCATGGGATTCTCCAGGCAAGAATACTGGAGTGAGTTGCCATTTCCTTCTCCAGGGGATCTTCCTGAACCAGGGATTGAACCCAGGTCTCCTACATTGTAGGCAGACTCTTTAAAGACTCAGCTACAAGGGAAGTATTACCCCAATCTAAAATATGTTCAGCTAAAATAAATGAATTTCTTCTTCTCTTTAATTCATCACTTTTTGACAGGAATTAGATGACACACTATGCTGTTGCTGCTGCTAAGTACCANTCTTTAAAGACTCAGCTACAAGGGAAGTATTACCCCAATCTAAAGTATGTTCAGCTAAAATAAATGAATTTCTTCTTCTCTTTAATTCATCACTTTTTGACAGGAATTAGATGACACACTATGCTGTTGCTGCTGCTAAGTACCATATCACTTTTTAAATCTACTAATCAAATCATTATGCTCATATTTTATATCCAGTGGCTCAGTCTCAATACCCTCTGTAGTAACACTCATTTGGATTCCTGGCCTGGAGTCAGTGCAGTGTTAGATCGGGATTCATTCTGTGTTATGTACCTTGTGGCTGTGATTGGGAATTTCCTAATTACAGTGATAATCAAGTATAAAAACAGACTCCATCTATCTATCTATCTATCTATCTTATCCATGTTGGGAGCCACAGACATGCACTTAGCACTTGTATTTTCCCCAATGTTAGGCATCTTCTGGTTTCAGTTGACAGAAATTTCTTTTGAAGCCTGTCTTCTACAAATGTGGCTTCTTCATTCATTCCAGGGAATTGAATCAGGGGTCTTACTGGTGATGGCCCTAGATCACTATGTGGCTATCTGTAACTCCTTGAGACATGTCAATGTCTTTTCCAACAATCCTTGACTAACATTAGAGTTGGGGTGACACTCAGGGCTACCATTCTTATGCCACCATGCACAGAGCTTATCAAATATTGACACATTCTACTGAACAGCAGTCATCTCCCATGCTTATTGTGAGCACATGGCCATTGTGAAGCTGGTTACAGAAGATGTAAGGATCAAGAAGATTCATGGTCTATTTGTTGGCTTCTGTGTCTTAGGATTTGACATAATCTTATGTTGTTTTTTATTCAAATCTTTATCACACTGTCTTTCAATTTTTCCTGAAGTAGGCAAGATTCAAAGCCTTTAATATATTCATCGCCCACATTTGTGTCTTCCTATAGCTCCGTCTCCTTGCCTTTTCTTTCTTCACACACAGGTTTGGTTTTTACATACTGCCATATGTTCATATCCTTTTATCTAAGCTTTACCTGTAGTTCCACCTTTTATCAACCCAATCATTTATGGAGTGAAGAACAAACAAATCTGTGACCATGTATTAACAATATTTGTATACCCCAAATATCTTGGTCACAGTGGATATTTTTAAAGAGAATTTAGGTTAGTTCTCAGTAGAAATTTCAATATGATAAAAGATAGATATTGTACAAACTTCTATGTTCAAAAAATACTTTAAATCTTAGATGGTCATTATTGAAGGGGATATTTTCAAGTCATCAAATACTGAAAACATTAGCTTACTACTCTTAGAAGAAGTAAAATTCAATTAGGTTCATATTTTAAATGGTTGCCATATTCTTCTGACTTTAGACTGGGCTTCTCTTGTGGCTCAGCTGGTGAAGAATCTGGCACAAATGCAGGAGACCTGGGTTCGATCCCTGGGTTGGGAAGATCCCTGGAGAAGGGAAAGGCTACCTACGCCAGTATTCTGGCCTATAAAGTCCATGGGGTCACAAAGAGTCAGACACGACTCAGTGACTTTCACTTTCACTTGGGGCTTCCCTCCTAACTCAATTGGTAAAGAATCTGCCTACAATGCAGGAGACCCTGGTTAGAGTCCTGGGTCAGGAAGATCCACTGGAGAAGGGATAGGTTCAGTTCAGTTCAGTCGCTCAGTCATGTCCGACTCTTTGCAACCCCGTGAATTGTAGCATGCCAGGCCTCCCTGTCCATCACCAAGTCCTAGAGTTTACTCAAACTCATGTCCATCGAGTTGGTGATGTCATCCAGCCATCTCATCCTCTGTCGTCACCTTATCCTCCTGCCCCCAATCCCTCCCAGCATCACAGTCTTTTCCAATGAGTCAACTCTTCGCATGAGGTGGCNAGTCTGTTGTTCCATGTCCAGTTCTAACTGTTGCTTCCTGATCTGCATATAAGTTTCTCAAGAGGCAGGTAAGTGGTCTGGTATTCCCATCTCTTTCAGAATTTTCCAAAGTTTATTGTGATCCACACGGTCAAAGGCTTTAGCATAGTCAATAAATCAGAAATAGATGTTTTTCTGGCACTCTCTTCCTTTTTCCATGATCCAGCAGATGCTGACAATTTGATCTCTGGTTCTTCTGCCTTTCCTAAAACCAGCTTGAACATCTAGAAGTTCACAGTTCACGTATTGCTGAAGCCTGGCTTGGAGAATTTTGAGCATTACTCTACTAGCGTGTGAGATGAGTGCAATTTTGCGGTAGTTTGAGCATTCTTTGGCATTACGTTTCTTTGGGGTTACCCACTCCAATATTCTTGAGCTTCCATTATGGCTCAGCTGGTAAAGAATCCACCTGCAATGCAGAGGACCTGAGTTTGATCCCTGGGTTGGTAAGAGCCCCNTTTGCGGTAGTTTGAGCATTCTTTGGCATTACGTTTCTTTGGGGTTACCCACTCCAATATTCTTGAGCTTCCATTATGGCTCAGCTGGTAAAGAATCCACCTGCAATGCAGAGGACCTGAGTTTGATCCCTGGGTTGGTAAGAGCCCCCGGAGACGGGAAATGCTACCCGCTCTAGTATTCTCGCTTAGAGAATTCCATCTGACACCACTGAGTGACTTTAACTTTCACTTTAAAACATAGAGCATTCTCTCTACCAACACTTAAACCTGCATAGATAAGGAATGACAAAAAACAGCAGTTGATTCATGATAAATTCGGAAGACCATGCCACACTTTAATATTGAGTGGGCCAAAAGAATCATTTAGTTTTTTCATCAGATTGTAATGAAAAAATCCAAATGAACTTTTTAGCCAACCCAATATTTCAACATGCTAACCCAACACATAGCTATAATTCTGGCCATGTCTCATTTTCTAATATCTACTTGTAAATCTATATTTAAAAATTTTTAATTACGTCTATTTATAGATATGTCTCTTTATAGATGTCTGCTTTTTATAAGGGAGAAGGCAATGGCACCCCACTCCAGTACTTTTGCCTGGAAAATCCCATGGGCAGAGGAGCCTGGTAGGCTGCAGTCCATGGGGTCACTGAGTCGGACA
>SJYV01046795.1:466047-494570 GCA_006410875.1 Neotragus pygmaeus | reverse complement strand
TAGGCTGCAGTCCATGGGGTCACTGAGTCGGACACGACTGAGCGACTTCACTTTCACTTTTCACTTTCATGCATTGGAGAAGGAAATGGCAACCCACTCCAGTATTCTTGCTTGGAGATTACCAGGGACGGGGGAGCCTGGTGGGCTGGCGTCTATGGGGTCGCACAGAGTCGGACATGACTGAAGTGACTTAGCAGCAGCAGCAGCAGCTTTTTATAAAATACTGATACACATACAAATAATATAAAATCAATAATACCAATACAGCAACACAAAAATTGTATACTATTAAATAGAGTCTGTAAACATTGAATATTTTGCATAAGAAAGATAGCAAAAAAATTATTGAAATTAGTTAGGTCTAGTCACAATTGTTGTTGTTGTTCAGTCGCTCAGACTTGTCCAATTCTTTGTGACCCCATGGACTGCAGCACGCCAGGCTTCCCTGTCCATCAGCAATTCCTAGAGTTTGCTCAAACTCATGTCCATCAAGTTGGTGATGCCCTCCAATCATCTCATCTTCTGTCATCCCTCTCTCCTCTTGTCTTCAGTCTTTACCAGCAACAGGTTCTTTTCTAATGAGTCAGTTCTTCACATCAGAGGGCCAAAGTATTGGAGGTTCAGTTTCAGCATCAGTTCTTCCAATGAATATTCAGGATTGATTTCCTCTAAAATTGACTGGTTTGATCTCCTTGCAGTCCAAGGGACTCTCAAGACTCTTATCCAACACCACAGTTCAAAAACATCAATTCTTCAGTGCTTAGTCTTCTTTATGATCCAACTCTCACATCGATACATGACAAATGGAAAAGCTGTAGCTTTTGACTATATGGATCTTTTCACAGTAATGTTTCTGTGTTTTAATACCTTGTCTAGTTTATCATAGCTTTTCCTCCAAAGAGCAAGTATCTTTTAATTTCATGGCTGCAGTCACCATCAGCAATGATTTTGTAGTCCAAGAAAATAAAATCTATTACTGTTTCCAATGTTTCCCCAACTATTTGCCATGAAATGGTGGGGCCAAGTACCATGATCTTCGTTTTTTGAATGTTGAGTTTTAAGCCAACATTTTCACTCTCCTTTTTCACTTTCGTCAAGAGGCTCTTTACTCTTTGTTTTCTGCCATAAAGGTGGTGTCATCTGCATATGTGAGATTATTGATATTTCTCCAGGCAATCTTCATTCTGGCTTGTGCTTCATCCAGCCTGGCATTTCACATGATGTACTCTGCTTATAAGTTAAATAAGCAGGGTGACACAACACAGCCTTGATGTATTCCTTTCCCTATTGGAACCAGTCCATTGTTCCATGTCTGATTCTAGTAGTTGCTTCTTGACCTGCATACAGATTTCTCAGAAGACAGGTCAGGTGGTCTGGTATTCCTGTATCCTTAAGGATTNACAACACAGCCTTGATGTACTCCTTTCCCTATTGGAACCAGTCCATTGTTCCATGTCTGATTCTAGTAGTTGCTTCTTGACCTGCATACAGATTTCTCAGAAGACAGGTCAGGTGGTCTGGTATTCCTGTATCCTTAAGGATTTTGCACAGTTTATTATGATCCACGCAATCAATGGCTTTAACATAGTCAATGAAGCAGAAGTAGGTGTTTTTTCTGGAATTTTCTTGCTTTTTCTATGATCTAGTGGATATTGGAGATTTGATCTCTGATTCCTCTGCCTTTTCTAAATCCAGCTTGAACATCTGGAAATTCTCGGTTCATATACTGTTGAAGCCTAGCTTAGAGAATTTTGAGCATTGCTTTGCTAGTGTGTGAAATGAGTGCAGTTGTGTTTGAACATTCTTTGGCTTTGCCTTTCTTTGGGATTGGAACGAAAACTGATCTTTTTCAGTCCCATGGTCACTGCTGAGTTTTCCAAATTTGCTGGCATATTGAGTGCAGCACTTTAACTGCATCATCTTTTAAGATTTGAAATAGCTCAACTGGGATTCCACCACCTCCACTAGCTTTGTTTGTAGTGATCCTTCCTAAGGCCCACTTGACTTCACACTCTCGGATATCTGACTCTAGGTGATTGGTGGTTTTCTGGGTCATTATCTCATTTATATAGTTCTTTTGTGTATTCTGGCCACCTCTTAATATCGTCTTCTTCTGTTAGGTCCATACCATTTCTATCCTTTATTGAGCCCATCTTTGCATGAAATATTCGCTGGGTATCTCTAATTTTCTTGAAGAGATTTCTAGTCTTTCCCATTCTATTGTTTTCCTCTATTTCTTTGCATTAATCACTTAAGAAGTCTTTCTTATCTCTCTTTGGTATTGTTTAGAACTCTGAATTCAGATAGCTATATCTTTCCTTTTCTCCTTTGCCTTTGGCTTCTCTTCTTTTCTCAGCTATTAGTAAATCTTCCTCAGACAGCCATTTTGCCTTGCAGTTCTTTTTCTTGGAGATGGTTTTGATCACTGCCTCCCATACAGTGTTATGTACCTCTGTCCATAGTTCTTCAGGAACTGTCTATGAGATCTAATCTCATGAATCGATTTCTCACTTCCAATCTGTAGTCATAAGGAACTTGATTTTGGTCATACCTGAATGGTCTACTGTTTTTTCCCTATTTTGTTCAATTTAAGTCTGAATTTTACAATTAGGAGTTCATGATCTGAGCTGCCTTGAGCTCCCAGTCTTGTTTTGCTAAATGTACAAAAATAAGAACAAAAATAGCATCCCATAGTTATTTAGAACACACCCTTCCAGAAGCATATATTTTAAAACTCTTACCCAGTTTGAGCTATATTTTACCTATATTTGAATGTTTATTATAGAACTGAAATTATCAACAAATAAATTCCACTGCATTTAAAAATCAGCTACTGCAAGTGTCTATAGGAAAGCAACTGTGTCTAATTTACACTTGTATTAATGGTACATAGGCTTCCCTGGAGGCTCAGCTGGTGAAGAATCTGTCTGCAGTGCAGGAGACCAAGATTCCATCGCTGGGTTGGAAAGATCTGCTAGAGACGGGAATTGCTCACTCTAGTATTCTTGCCTGGAGAATTTCATGGACAGAGGAGATTAACAGGTTGCAGCCATGGGGTCACAAATAATTGTAAATGACTGAGTGACTAACACTGACAATATGTAGGATAATTCCTGAGACTTTCTAGAGCTTCAGTAAAAATGGTATTGTATAATGAAAATTTTAAATATTTCTCTGGTGTTTATCAATGGTATTCAAGAGCAACTAACCTGGAGGCGTTAAAGTAACATGTAGCACCATCTTACAGAGAATCAGTGTACTAGAGAGTTTACTCCAATATTATTAATATAAACAATGATGGTTGGCTTTCCTGGTGGCACTAGTGGTAAAGAACCCATCTGCCAATGCAAGAGACTTATAGCTGAGTGTTCAGTCCCNATGTAGCACCATCTTACAGAGAATCAGTGTACTAGAGAGTTTACTCCAATATTATTAATATAAACAATGATGGTTGGCTTTCCTGGTGGCACTAGTGGTAAAGAACCCATCTGCCAATGCAAGAGACTTAGAGCGGAGTGTTCAGTCCCTTGGTAGGGAAGATTCCTTGGAGAAGGGCATGGCAACCTGCTCCAGTATTCTTGCCTGGAAAATCCCATGGACAGAGGAGTCTTGTGGGCTACAGTCCATGGGGTTGCAAAGAGTTGGACAGGACTGAAGCGATTTAGCACGGCACAACATGACAAACAATGATGGTGCTTGAATGAATCAGTATATCATCTTAAAGTATGGCCTTCAATCAAAGCTGTCATGTGATAAACTGACTTCTAAAACAAAGATTTCAGATTTTTAAAATTAATTTATTTTAATCGAAGGCTAATTACTTTACATTATTGTAGTGGTTTTTGCCTTCAGATATCTTTTTCAGTCTCTGCTATTCCTCTGCCCACACAACTTCATATTCTCAGAATTTTGTCCCTGTAGAGATCTGGTTTAAATTTTCTTCAATCAATCTTTAAGACGGAGGACTAAGAATTTTTAAGAAAAACCTAGTACACAGAGAGAGACATCTGTCTCTAATTTTAGACTGATGCCTAGTTCTAGAAAGAAATAATCCAAAAAATTTACACTTTAATAAAAGGAAGAGAGCATATTATTAAAGATGTGTAATTAGAATAAAATTTGGAATGGCCTCTTATTAATTAACACAAAAATGAAAGTGAACCATAATGTATTTAGGTTTAATAAAATTTTGTAACATGAATTATAAGAAGCAAGACATGAAAAAATACCATGTAAGAAGGAATAAAAAATGTATTAATAGATAATCAGACATACATATCAGATACATGACTAAATGTAATAAACAGCAAAAATTGACTATATGTTTTCTACTGTATTGTCATAAGATTTAAGTTTTAAGAACACACATAGGCTGAAAATGAAGGCATAGAGGGAGAAATTTCATGCTAATAGTAAACTAAAGGAGGCAAGAGTGGGCATAATTTTATTAGTCAAAACAGGCTTTTAATTAAAACTATCACTGAGAATTCCCTGGTGGTCCAATTGTTAGGACTCTGCACTTTCACTACCATGGACCTGGATTTGATTCTGGTAGGGGAACAAAGATTCTGAAAACCTTGCAGGAAGCCAAAAAAAAAAAAAAAAAAAAGTCACAAAAAGCAAGTTGGTTAGCGTTAGTTGTTCAGTTGTGTCCGAGTCTTTGAAACACTCCGGGCTTCTCTGTCCGTGGAAATTTTCCAGGCAACAATACTGGATTGGGTTGCCATTCCTTTCTCCATGGGCTCTTCCCAATCCAAGGATTGAACCTGGGCCTCCTGCATTGCAGGCAGATTCTTTACCATCTGAGCCACCATGGAAGCAAAACATCATATAATATTAGGAGAGTGAATTCACCTTTAAAATGCATTACATGTACTAGATAACCCAAATATATGAAGCAAACTAAAGGGAGGCATAGACAGCAGTACAAATATAGTAGCAGAGTTCAATACCCCATATTAAGTAGTGGATAGGACTTGCAATTCATATCAGAATTTGTCTCACTGAAAGGAAATGTCACAGAATACTTACGTAAATAGAATCCATTGGGGTAGAACATGTTTATATTTAAATAGACTTTTAGACTGATTTGTAAATGAGGGTAACAGAAATGGAACTCAAAAAAAAATGCTGTGCATAATAATCTCTGTATTTAGCCTGTGGAAATAAGGAAAAGGAAGAATAAGGAGGTATAAGCAAATTTAGTAATGACTTCAAGGATATTAGGTGTAGATAACCCAAGCGGGTATAATTAAAAACTCCTAGACCTCTTGTAAGTTTAGCTGCTGCTAAGTCACTTCAGTCGTGTCCAACTCTGCGACCCCATAGACGGCAGCCCACCAGGCTCCCCCATCCTTGGGATTCTCCAGGCAAGAACACTGGAGTGGGTTGCCATTTCCTTCTCCACTGTAGTTTAGCTAGTGGCTAATAAATCCCTTATTTCATGTCCATAACTCCTCCTTCTCCACAAATCCATTAGGAAGCATTAAAATTGGTGACTAGAAGCTTTCTTCTTCTAGTCAAGCTTGATGAATTGGTGCCATGCCCCAGAATAACACAGTTCTTGTTTTGAGTTTTATTGGAGAACGAACACAGAAACATGATCTCAGACAACCTGATAAAAGATGAAGAATATCTGTACTGCAGAAACAACAGAAAAGTATGAAAGATCGTCCCAGAGAGGTGAACTCATTGCAGATGGATTAGAGTTACATGGATTGGAGTTCCTGACGTTGATTAGGTGCTGTTACAGAGGGTGCAGATGAAAAGAAGAGGCTTGTAGACCAGAATGTAAAGGAATGAGACTGTAATCTCAGGAGAAGGAATGAGTTGATTAGCAATGAGAAATGGTTATATGAAGAACTGGTATTACTTTTCAGATATCAGGCAAGAGCAGCCATGGCTCCCCATAGCAATTGACAAGTAAGTCCGACTTACTAGTAATGAATTCCTAAATTTACCCCTATATTAGTTACCAACTTTTCCAATAATAATCACTCCATCCCATCAGTCCTGTACTCACTTGTGTACATCCACCTGCCATCCTATTGTCTATACTGTCATCTGATGCTCACGTGCCAGTTTCTTACCTTTGAATAAGTCAGATACTGTATTCATACTTAAAGGAGTCCTATTCTCATTCTGATCTTTTCTGAAAAAAAACTTTGCCCTTATTGGAAGGAGTCAGCCATTTATGGATCAGAGTCACTGAGCTAAGCATTGGGGATCAAACATGCCAAAATCAAAGTAGCTATATCTATTCACTGAGTGAGTCTATTCTAACTATATGTCATCTGATACAGGGTTCTTGTCACGAAATGACCTGCTGCTGCTGCTGCTGCTAAGTCGCTTCAGTTGTGTCTGACTCTGTGCAACCCCATAGACGCCAGCCCACCAGGCTCCCCCGTCCCTGGGATTCTCCAGGCAAGAACACTGGAGTGGCTTGCCATTTCCTTCTCCAATGCATGAAAGTGAAAAGTGAAAGTGAAGTCACTCAGTCGTGTCCGGCTCTTAGCGACCCCATGGACTACAGCCCACCAGGCTCCTCCGTCCATGGGATTTTCCAGGCGAGAGTACTGGAGTGGGGTGCCATTGCCTTCTCCATGAAATGGCCTAGCTGAGTTCATTTTTTTCACTTGATGTTTATCAGCATAAATCATGGCTGTCCCTGCATTTCTGGTATGTTTGATAATATTCAATATTGTTGATAGTTCAATACCCTGTTAACTGATAGAACTTGCTGATATAAAGTAGCTAGTTCTATATTTGACTCCTTTTGAGAAACCTGTTCTTTCATTGTTCATTTTCTTACTAATTTAATCTCTTATCCTTGAGCTTAAAAAATGTCTCATCTTCCAAATTATGTATATTTCATTAAGAATTAATGAGTCCAAATTGGACTAATTTCATTATCATGGGGGTTATGACCACTGTAAACTCAAGAAATTAGCCTCAATTTGGCCAAGTTACCCGTGTACTCATTTTCCCATATCCAGTAGTTATGAAGAATGAGTCCTCCTGTCCCTATTATTTCTGCTGCTGATTTTCTTAAATCCTAGAGATTCCTCTTTCTGTACTAATACGTATTTCAGAATTGCAACTATTTTGAGAATACAACCATTTTTAAGATTTCAGGTGAATAAATATAGGCAAAATATAAGCAAACCAAGAAATTCTGACTCAGGCTTGCCAAAAAATGTGTATTTGAATGATCTTTTCTTTCTCTTATTTTACATTTTTTTTGAAAAGTCATCCAGTCTTATACAGAAGAAATAACATAGATAAATATGTAAGTATATTATTTTCATTGATGAAAAATGTATCTTTCTCTATTTTCTTTCACAGGGAGCCTTTTACATTAAATTATGCATCAGAGTTTGAGAACCTACTGGTCCAAACTGATTGTATCTGATTTAAAGACAAACTCTTGCCTAGAAAATTCCATGGATGGAGGAGCCTGGTGGGCTACAGTCCATGGGGTCACGAAGAGTTGGATATGACTGAGCTGACTTCACGATGAAGAATTAACAGAGTGCTTGAACAGTAGCTAAAGGATACCTTATGGAGGGATTCATCAAACTCTGATTAAAATACAATTTACAAGCAAAATAAATAAGTCTGACTGGTTTGATTTTAGACAACCCCCCAAATTAAAAGTTTAGGTTCTTGTAATCAGGCTAAGTAGAACTGGAGTCATAAGTAACACTAGTGTTTCAGGGTTTATGATGCACATGAAGTAATGTGGTTTCTACAGCCTGTGAATTCAAAAAAGGAAGCTATTTGTCAACTGGTAATCTTATTGAATTTTTAAAAGGTAGAAGGACTGTTTTGCCACCTGAGATTTTGAAATTATTTGCCTTAAAATAGTACCTTTATGTTTTATATTCTTCCCTTTTTAATATCTTCCACAATCATCATTTCTGCTTAGGACACAATTTTTTCAGTGAAAACTATTGATTCACAATTTCACCATATGTCTCATTTATGTAATTTTGTACCAAGTTTTTTCTTTTTTGGAGTGCCCTTCTCCATCTCCTTTATCTGGCTACTACTTACTGAAAAATGATTCACCTTAATAGCCAGATTTATTCTGTCCATTTTGATTAAAGGTACATAAATATTCATTCTTATTCAGTTAAAGGCTATTTTCCCCAATGTAAGACTCTAGAATAATGGTTTGCAACCAGGAGTGGTATGCCCCACCTTCCATATCTAGGGGATACTTGGCAATGTATGAAATGTATTTGGTCATTATGACAATAGAAAGCAATCAACATCTTCTGGGTAGAAGGTAGGGATACTGCTTGAACTTGCACAAAACAGAAAATCCACAACACGAAATCTGACTTAAAATGCCAATATTGCTGTGACTGAGACTTAGCTCTTGAAAAATATCAATTAGATAAGGAAGAGAAAACATTTTAAAATTCTTAATGATCTCATATATTTATATAACATGTAATATGTGTGTGTGTGTGTGTGTGTAAATGAATAGTATATGCTAAATTTGAATCCCAGTCTCTAAGCAGCAGATAGAAGGTTAGAGAGCAGTAGTTAGACTGGAAACAATAAGTTGCATATTTCATTTTGTTTATCTTCTTTATCATTTATTCATTCATGGGTACTAAGTTTGTTTCTACCTCTTGACTATTGAAAATAATATTACAATAAACATAGATGAGCTGGGTCTGCATATGTCTCTTCACTATCATATTTTTACTTCCTTTGGACATACAAACAAATGTGGAAATATTGGATCATACAGTAGACCCTTTTCTGAATTTTTTATGAACTTCAAAATTGTTTTCCATAGGTTGAAAAATTTATGTTCCCACTGCTGCTGCTGCTGCAAGTCGCTTCAGTCATGTCCGACTCTGTGCGACCCCATAGACAGCAGCCCACCAGGCTCCCCCTTTCCTGGATTCTCCAGGCAAGAACACTGGAGTGGGTTGCCATTTCCTTCTCCAATGCACGAAAGTGAAAAGTGAAAGTCAAGTTGCTCAGTCGTGTCCGACTCTTAGCAACTCCATGGACTGCAGCCTACAAGGCTTCTCCACCCATGGGATTTTCCAGGTGAGAGTACTGGAGTGGGGTGCCATTGCCTTCTCCAATGTTCCCACTAACAGTGAGCAAATGTTCCCTATTCTCCATATTTTCATCAACATGCTCTCTGTTGTCTATTGATGGAAGATCTTTAGCAAAGTGATATCTCATGGTAATTTTGATTTGCATTTCCTGGATAATTAATTTGTCTAGTCATCAGGAAGAAGAAACTCCTGCCATTTGTTACAATAATAATAGACATCAGAGATATTATGTTAAGTCAGATAAGTCAAATAAAGAGAGACAAATACTACATCATAAGATTTATATGCAAAGTCTTTAAACAGATGAACTCAAAGAGTAAAATGGTGGTTACCTGGGAATGAGTGCTCAGAGAACAGTGAGCATATTGTTTCAGGTTACAAACATGCAGATATATATGTAGATAAATAAGATCTGAAGATCTAATGCATGGTATAGTTTTATAGACATTATTATACTATAAACATCAAAAATGCTGAGAATCTATTTATTGTCACCATGAAAAATAAATATAATTATGTGACATAATAGAGATGCTACCTACACTACAGTGGCAGTCATATTCCAATATATGAATGTATCAAGTCACTGTATCATGCACATTAAACTTACAAAATGTTATTTGTCATGTATATTTCAATAATAGAAAAAGGATAAAGTGGTATCACCCAAATCTAAAGTATATTTAACTAAAATAAATGAATTTGTTCTTTGACTTATAAACTCTTGACAGGAATCAGAAGATGACACAACATACAGCTCTTTGATTCTACTAATCAAATCAACATGATCATATCCAATGGCTCAGACTTCATGCCTTCTATATTAACACACACTGATTCCCGACCTGGAGTCAGTGCAGTGTTGGATTGGGATTCCATTGTGTATCATGTACCTTGTAGCTGTGATTGAGAATTCCCTAATGATAATGATAATCAAACATAAAAACAGCCTGCGTAAACCCATGTACATATTTTTGGCCATGTTGGGGGGCACAGACATTGCACTTAGCCACCTGTATTCTCCCCAAAATATTAGGCACCTTTTGGCTTCATTTGACAGAGATTTCTTTTGAAGCATATCTTCTGCAAATGTGGCTTATTCACTCCTTTCAGGGTGTTGAATAAGGTGTTTTGCTGGCGATGGCCCTAGATCACTATGTTGCCATCTGTAACCACTTGAGACATGTCCCTGTCTTCTCAGGACAACTGTTGACTCACACTGGAGTTGGGGTGACATTCAGGACTGCCTTACTTGTAGCACCATGGCTGGTACTTATTAAATGTCATCTTAAATTCTACCAAACCACAGTCATCTCCCACACT
This sequence comes from Neotragus pygmaeus, assembly GCA_006410875.1. Classification (NCBI taxonomy): domain Eukaryota; kingdom Metazoa; phylum Chordata; class Mammalia; order Artiodactyla; family Bovidae; genus Neotragus; species Neotragus pygmaeus. The sequence goes on along the minus strand of SJYV01046795.1, from coordinate 484,161 downwards.
TACTGTGAGCACATGGCCATTATGAAGCTGCCTACTGAAGATATATGGATCACCAAGATATATGGTCTATTTGTTGCCTTCTCTATCTTAGGATTTGACATCATTGTTGTTATTCTGTCCTATGTTCAAATCTTTATCACTGTCTTTCAACTGCTCCAGAAGGAGGCAAGATTCAAAGCCTTTAACATGCATTGCCCACATTTCTGTCTTCCTTCAGTTCTGATCCTTGGCTTCTCTTTCTTCATACATAGGTTTGGTTCTCATATACCACCATACGTTCATATCCTTTTATCTAACCTTTACCTGTTAGTTCCACCTTTTCTCAACCCAATCATCTATAGAGTGAAGACCAAACAAATCTGTGACCATGTACTAACAATATTTGTATCCTCCAAACATCTTGATCACTAGTGGATCCTTCTAAAGAGAATTTATGTTAGCTTAAATAGCAACATTCATGTGCTAGAAGCCAAACATAAAATTTCTATACCTGAAAAAATATGTTAATTCTTAGATGCTCATAATTGAGGAGATATTTAACAAATCATCAGATACTTAAGAAATTTGGTTTATTCCTCTTACAAAGAAATAAATTCTCTTGAATTGTGATTTCAAATTGTTTCATTTATTCTTCTGTCTTGGCCTGTCCCTTGAAATCAAGAGCTCTTCTCTGCTGCTGCTGCTGCTGAGTCGCTTCAGTCATGACCGACTCTGTGCGACCCCATAGACGGCAGACCACCAGGCTCCACCGTCCCTGGGATTCTCCAGGCAAGAACACTGGAGTGGGTTGCCATTTCCTTCTCCGAGCTTTTCTCTAGGCCTACACAAATTAGTAAATTGCAGAAGACACTTATTCTAGGTAACTCCCAAGGACTATGTCACATATTCATATTTTCAAACTGTTAATACAACCCATAGTTGTTTTTTGGTCATATCTTGTTTTCTAATATTTGTTTCTGAATCTATATTTCGACAATTTTTAAAAGCATCTACTTTGTTGTTGTTGTTTTTCAGTTGCTAAGTCGTGTCTAACCTTCTGCAGTCCCATGAACCGCAGCATACTAGGCTTCTCAGTCCTTCACTATCTCCTGGAGTTTGCTCTAATTCATGTCCGTTGAGTTGGTGATGCCATCCAACCATCTCATCCTCTGTCATACCCTTCTCCTCTTGCTCTCAATCTTTCCCAGCATGAGGGTCTTTTCCAGTGAGTTGGCTCTTTGCATCAGCTAGCCAAAGTATCAGAGCTTCAGCTTCAGCATCAGTCCTTACAATGAATATCCAGGTACTTTTTCTGAAATATATATGTATATATAAATGATATAAAATTAATAATACCACATATCATCAACATAAAAACTATATGATATAAACTAAAGTCTATATGCATTGAACTTTTTGAGGGAGAAATATAGCACAAAATAGGACTGATGAAAATAAATTAGGCTTATTCAGAAATAAATATTTTTAAGGAAATAAAATTATCATCAGTACTTAAATAGAACACACACTTCAGAAGGCACACATTTTAATACTTTTTCCAGTTTGAGCTTTGCCCATATTTGAATGTTTAAGTTATAGAATTGAAAACATAGACAAATAAATTCCACTGCATTTAGAAATCACCTACTGCAAGTATCTAGAAGACAATAATTTTGTCTTATTTACATTTATATTAACAATACAAAGGATAATGCATCAGACTTCTTCGAACTTCAGTAAAAATGGCATTGTATGATAAACAATTTAAACATTTCTTTAGTGTTTATCAATGGTATTAAAGAGTAACTAATCTGAAGACTTTAAAGTAACATGTAATGTTATCTTACACAAAATCAGCATACTAGAGGGCTTATTCCAATATTTGTATTTTAATTTATTTTTTGTGGTTATATTATTTTATTTTTATATTTTACAACCATTTTTATTTATATTATTTATAAATTTTATTTTTTTACTTTACAATACTGTATTGGTTTTGCCATACATTGACATGAATCCACCACAGGTGTACATGAGTTCACAATGCTGAACCCCTCTCCCACCACCCTCCCCATATCATGTCTCTGGGTCATCCCAGTGCACCAGCCTCAAGCATCCTGTATCCGGTATCAAATCTAGACTAGAGATTTGTTTCTTACATGATAGTGTACATGTTTCAATGTCATTCTCCCAAATCATCTCACCCTCTCCCTCTCCCACAGAGTCCAAAAATCTGTTCTTTACATCTGTGTTTTTTTTGCTGTCTCACATATAGGGTTATCATTACCATCTTTCTAAATTCCATATATATGTGTTAGTATATTGTATTGGTGTTTTTCTTTCTGGCTTACTTCACTCTGTATAATCGGCTTCAGTTTCATCCACTTCATTAGAACTGATTCAAATGTATTCTTTTTAATGGCTGAGTAATACTCCATNAAAGGAGCCTGGTGGGCTATAGTCCATGGGGTCACACACAGAAGGACTGAGCAGCAAACACTTCACTTTCCCTCTCTCAATCTTATGAAAAATAAAATGGTTTCTTTCTCATCTTCCATTTGCTTGGGCTTTTTGTTGCTTAGTCACTAAGTCATGTCCAACTCTTTGAGGCACCATGGACTGTAGCCCATCAAGCTCCTCTGTCCATGAGATTTTCCAGGCAAGAATACTGGAGTGGGTTGCCATTTCCTTCATGGGGAATCCTGACCCAGGAGCTGAATATGTGTTTCCTGTGTGTCTCCTGCATTGTAAGAGGATTCTTTACTGCTGAGTCACCGGGAAAGCACCTGGCATTTTCATATAAACACTGTTGTATTTTCAACATAAAGTACAAAATTTGTTGATTCTATATCTTATTCCTAATATTACACATGCAAATGTATATATATATATATTTTCCCCCCTGCTTGACTGCTTTCCTGCTTTTAGATTCTAGTTAGGCATTTCCTTTAGGAGTTTAGCCATTTTCCTTTTTTATTCTCTGTCCCTCCTAGTAGCACTCATGCTGTGTATAATATAGATCACTCTAATTTATTTGTATATTCATGACCTACACATACATGGCACATTTTAATTATGAATAAATACATAATGAATGGAGCATTCAGAAAATAAATGCATAAAAATTCTACCAAATTTTTTAATAACCATTTACTCTCAGAACAGTAATAATAATAATAATGACAATAGTTTACATGGTTTCCTAATGAGGGAATGTAAAGGAAGAGGTGTTCCAAACTCAAAAAACTTATTTTCACAGCTATAAAATGATATTTCTTGCTTTTAATTATTTTAAATTTATTTTTAGGACAGTTTAAGCTGTTTACCATATAGTTGAGTAGAATGTCAAATTCCAATATAAACTTTCTCCTCAGGATAAATATTTAACAACTATATTTGAGCTTAGCTGCCATCTTGATCATTAAATCACATCACCACATTTATTTTATGTATTCTAAATTTAAAAGCATATATCTAAAGACTGTTATAAAGAATTAACTTCCAATTAAAATAAAGTTATATTAAAAAATAAATGTAAGCATATATCTAATAAAATTTTAGTATGGTTTCTGTATACTATAATGAATCATTTTTTAAAAATTTATTGAGATATAATTTACATACCATGTAGTACAATCTTTTAAGAGTATACAACTCTGGTTTTTGATATGTCCCCAAAATTGGACATTCAACACTATTATCAAATTCCTGAACATCTTCATCATCCCAGTAAAGATATTCCATCCCCCTCTAGCAGGAACTCTCCATTCTCCTGCCCCTATTTCATGGCACACATTAATTGACTTTCTGTGTCTATGATTTCACTTCTCTGAACATCTCGTATAAGTGAAATGAAACAATATTTGACCTTCTATGATTGGCTGCTTTCACTTAGACTAATGTTCTCAAGGTTCATTTGGATTGTAACATAAATACGAGTTTATCTTCATATTTGAATGATATTCTAATGCATGAGATACCTGAGTCTAGTCTTGCACCAAGGAAACAAATCTCTCTCCAAATAAGCTTTTCTATGATCCCTCTCTCTCTGCCTGGTAATGACATCCATTTTCACTCAGAAAATTCCACAAGGGATGACCAAGATTGTTTTTATTTTTCACATTTCACTTAAACTTATTTCTTTTTATTTGATTATTTGCACCGGTTTTGGGTTTATTTCTCCAGTGCAGATACTCAGCTGTGGCTGATTTCAATCTGCTGATGTGAATCACTGGGTGTCCAGGTGTGAAGACATGCATATACCCTCATCCAGGCTGAGCTGGCTTATCTGTATATCTGCCTTCAATCCTACTTTTTCTAAGATGATGGTGATTTTATGGGTGTTTAATAAGAGGGTATGATCAGTGAGTCTCTTAATTCAAAAAGAATAGAGCTTCTAAATAGGGCCTGACCCAATGACATGGGCAAAACTAGTGTGATTTTAAATAAGCCTTTAGGTAGTCCAGGATTGATAACTTGTCTCTTGTACTTTTCAGAAAATTGAAATGTTTTCCTTCCTCCTTTTGATGCTAAAGTTTAAAATGCCTATTGTGAGTCATAAGCCTTGATTAAACCAAGTAAGTATAATACCTGACATAAATAACAGTTTCAGATTGGGAAATTGATATCAATTTTAGAAGGACACTAAAATTTTTGAAAATGTATACTATTTTTTCATGGCCACTCTGAACATAACTGGGACAATTTGGAGAGAGATGGTTTGGAATTAGAAAAGACTTGTGTCACCAGATTTTTCCCAGAAGATCAGAAACTGATTGGTAAATGAGGCTCTGAGGTGAACATTCCCAGTCAGCCCCAACCATGTGCCTAAATAAGAAATATTGGTACCCCAACTAGAATTAAACTACAAAGATACATATTTTCACTTCTCTGCCAGCATGTCCATGCTGATCAATCTGAATATCTCAAGATGTTATTGTCTACATTTATTATTTCATTATTTTTTTAATAAGCATCATTGATTTTTTGTGTGTGGTCTTGGGGCACTGTCTTCTCTTAGGAATTTTTAAAAGGAGACTCATTTTATTTCCCACTCCCAAGGTGAAACCAAGTTTGAGAAATGTTTTTAAATGAAAAACCATTAGAGAATAAATCTTCTATGTTCTGAACAACAGCGTGCCTTTTTCATTCTGTGTCCAGTGGACCTGAAAGCTCACCAGGGACTGGTAAAAACCAATCCCCCAGGTTCATGCTATAGTACAAAGCATTCATCCTTCACTATCTGAAACGTCAGAGCATTTTCTGCTTTATGGTTTTGACCTGTATCACCAAAGAGGATTCCTGGTAAGTCTTTGGGTTTGAAATTCTGCACTGAGTGTGGGAAACTGGAGGCTTGATTTCATAATACATATATATACACACACAACTTGATCATATAATTCCAGGATAAAAAATATATAATCTTACAGTAATTAAGTGATCAAATGCTAGGAAGATGTGTCCTGTGCTTTTCACAGCATTTCAGAATTAATTAAGCCATGCTTGGTGACAAACTGTAAAGTGAAGTTGACAAAATGAAGGACCTTTAGAGAATAATACCTGTGCTGATAGACGAATGGAAAGCTTATTTGTTAAGAGATAAGGAAATTATACATGATTAGACTAGAAAAGATGCAGGAAGAAAAGATACCCTTCAAGTAATTCTTTCAGATAAAATGCTCTTTTAATATCTCAAGTGACTCATGAGAAAAAGGTAAAAGTTCTTTTATTAAAAACCAACATTTATTGACAGATCAATATACCTTATGTTTCCTTCCAAATATTTAGATGGATTATGTCATATAATACTCACAATCACCCTGTAACATGTTTCTACCCACGAATATGTCTTTAGTAATGAAATCAAGACCATGTAAAGTTTCATAACTGTCTGTGTTGGTCGGATTTAAACTCTGTTGACTGACTTCGGATCCTGTGAAATTCACTGCTATGACTCATAGCTAATGTGCATCACTGGATTGCAGATTTGGGAATTTAATAAGGAATTTAGAAGGAGCCCATTTAGGGATGTTGTATAGAAGATCTGTTTGACATTCAGAGCTGACCTGAAATGTGGCAAGCTATCTGAGAAAACAAAGAGTTATCTGTCACTGGAGGACTTGAGATAGAGCTCAGTGGGTGAATGTCAGAGAGTTCATTGAGGAAAAATTCCTGAGATTGTAGGGAGTGTGGATTTAGAGCCCTGAATTCCTTAAATCTTTTAGATCCTGAAATTCAGCTTGAATCAAAATTGGACCTGTATGTAACACTAATAATCCAAGTTTTATGCTGTAAAAATGACCAAAGTATATTTACTTTGGCTTATGAACTTCAGTGTTTAAGATATCTTTCTTCTCTTTCTAAACAAACACATATATACACACAAAGTTCATTTCAGCTTATCTTTTGTCATTCATTGCTTTAATTCTCAACCCAAGAACACTCTTAGCCTCATCCTTCCAGTTTCTGTTATATAAAGACAATGAGTCCTACAGATTTTGCATTCTTTTTATTCTTTTGCTAGACTACATCTCCTCATAATATAATGTATGGGCTATCACAAATATCTTTCTGACTTAGTCTCTCTCCAAGTCTCATCACACTGAGCTGCCATGTCTTTCAAGCCATTCATTCAGCTGCTAGAAGATGAATTTTTTTGCCTTCCAAAAAAGATGATCTTAGATCCTAAAATGTTAAATCATTTGGTTTAAAACATTAACTTCACTTTTTGTATTCTTTGCTTTTTATTATCCATCATTTCTGTTTATGAAATATATATGAAACACATTTATTTATATACAGCCCTGCCATAGCTCACAATCTTCTGTGGTTTTTGTACAAACTATTTTCTCTTTGAGTGCTCCCCCATATCTCTTTTATCTGATTATGATTCCACTGAAAAATGAGTCCACTTTCTAGGCAATTTATTCTCCCAATTTGATTAAAGGCACATAACCGTTAATTCTTAATCATTAAAGACTGTCTTTTTTTTTTTTTTTCCTGCCCTGTAAGAAAACAGGAGAAGGCAATGGCAACCCACTCCAGTACTCTTCCCTGGAAAGTACCATGGACAGAGGAGCCTGGTAGGCTGCAATCCATGGAGTCGCAAAGTCAGACACGATTGAGCGACTTAACTTTCACTTTTCACTTTCATGCATTGGAGAAGGAAATGGCAACCCACTCCAGTGTTCTTGCCTGGAGAATCCCAGGGAGGGGGGTGCCTGGTGGGCTGCTGTTTATGGGGTCGCACAGAGTTGGACATGACCGAAGCGACTTAGCAGCAGCAGCAGCAGCAGTAAAAAAAACACAATATTTAATAACCAAGGAAGAATAGAATATTCTTCTTGCTATAGAAGGACATTAAGACTCATGAAGTTAATGTCAATGAAAAAATTAATCTAAGAAATAGAAACGGCTACAGCATAGTAAAAAAGCAAAGACATTTCTTTGCTGACAAAGATCCGTATAGTTAAAGCTATAGTTTTTCCAGTAGTCACATATGTATGTGAGAGTTGGACTATAAAGAAGACTGAGAGCCAAAGAATTGAAGCTTTCGAACTGTGGTGTTGAAGAATCTTGAGAGTCCCTTGGACTGCAAGGAGATCAAACCAGTCCATCCTAAGGAAATCAATCCTGAATATTCATTGGAAGGACTGATGCTGAAGCTGAAGTTCCAATACTTTGGCCTCTTGATGCGGAGAACTGACCCATTGGAAAATACCTTGATGCTGGGAAAGATTGAAGGCAGGAGGAGAAGGGGATGACAGACGGTGAGATGATTGGATGGCATCACTTACTCAATGGACATGAGTTTGAGCAAACTCCAGGAGACAGTGAAGGACAGGGAAGCCTGGAGTACTGAAGTCCATGTGGTTACAAAGAGTCAGACATGGATGAGAGACTAAACAACAACAAGGAATAGAAAATGTTATTTGAGCCAAATTGAGGATTATAACTCAGGAATAGCATCATAAAAAGCTCTCAGAACTGTTCCCCCTATTAGAACTCAAAGCACAGTTATATAAATTTTTTGAGACAGACAACTGTACCTTAAAAGATGTATTTTTGACAGTTTGCATGATCCAGATTTGCAAGTACAAAGTGGTGGGTTATTCTGAGCCCTTAGAAGATCAAAGAGTTTTAAGGAGTTGTCTTACTGGTTCCAGGAGAGTATTGCTTTTTATAGTGGAGAAGGTATGTCTGCAGATGGTGACAATTTGGTCAATGCATACCTCATGTAGCCAATGCATAGTAGGGAGGAAGGGAGGCAAAAGGACAGAGGGTATGATTTCATGTTTAAATTTTTTGTCTTATGTGTATAATATGAATTTCATTTCACATTAGAAATGTAAAACTATCACCTGTAAAGGAAACTATTTTAGTACTTTCTTCATAAGAGATATAATCTTTCAGACAGAAGACACTCTTTTCTATTTTATATATCTGCTTGTTTGTTTACTCCAGTCTTCTCTTGTTGCTCAACTTTCTCTGATTATTCACAATATTTACTTCTGTAGAGCTTTGATTTCCATGGTATTCAGATTCTATTGAACAAATAGTCCTTATATGACCAAGTTAAATCTCTCAAATTAACATTGCAGATAAGGAGAATAGTGCACTTTTTTTTTTTTTGAGAAAAATCACAGAGATTGTTGGACTATATGTGGAGGAGTGATATTGTAAGTGGGGCTCTATGTCAGACATGTAGCATCTGATAAACATACACTATATTGTATGTGTTTTGTGGTGAATTAAGAAATTAATATAGGAGATATTTTCTTTCAGATTCTGAGGAAGAACAAACTGATTGAAATATTTAGTTTATTTTATTAAAAACCCATCCCATCATGATTTAGTTACACTCTGATGTCTGTCTCAAAATATTTACTAAATTAGATCTGTAAAATCTCAGAGGACACAAACTACCTTTTTATTTTTTATGCGTCAGTAGTCCATAGAATTTAGATCAAAGTATTATTTATAATAGCAAAAAGTCTCAGTTTTCATTTAAAAATAAGGTAATGATGTCAGTGGCTTCTCTGGTGGCTCAGTGATAAAGAATCCACCTGCTTGTGCAGGAGATGTGGGTTTGATCCCTTGGTCAGGAAGATCCTCTGGAGAAGGAAATGGCAACCCACTCCAATGTTCGGACATGACTTGGAGACTTAAAAACAACAACAAAATGATGCCAGTATCTTAATCCAAGGAAAATAAAGCAATTTAAAAGTTAAAAAACCTTAAAAACAGAACAATACAAAACATATTCAATGAATACTTTTTGGACATCACTTTTGGAATTCCAAGCACTCTGCACAATATAGTTACTTCATATGCCTACAATAAATAAGTTGATATTTGTTTCCCACTTTCTGCAAATAATACTTGGATCATAGTGGATGTTTAATTAACACATATTGAATAAAATCACTAGGAAATAAACTTCTGGAATGTGTGTAGTAGTATTACATTCTAATTTGTAAAGCATCTATTCTGATATATTGTGTATTTGCTCAATGGAGAGATCCTGAACGTAGGTCTCCAAAAGAAAAACCTTGACAGCAGATGAATAAACTTTAAGAAAAAGAAAGCAAGCAATAAATGCTCTTGTAATTGACCTGAGATAGGTCATTGATATCATTTTTTGTCTCAGAGGTAATCTATCAGGGAGAAAACTTGAAGGAAAACAGAAAGGACAAGAACGTGAGATTTTTCTTGTTCCAAATCTGTTGTTTTAGGATTTCTCCTTGTCTTTATGTTTTATATGTTGTCTTAATGGCTCCAAAAATGAGCTATACAATTAATCAAAGGAAATATTTATAGTTAGCAAATTCATATTTTACTTTTTGGGGGTTAAAGACACACACATATGAACATACATTATATGCCATTCAGAAAGAAATATTAGGGAATTGGCAGGAAGATCTGCTGGAGAAGGGATAGACTACCCACTCCAGTATTCTTGGGCTTTCACTGTGGCTCAGCTGGTAAGTAATCTTCCTGCAATGATGGAGACCTGGGTTTGATCCTTGGGTTGGGAAGATCCCCTGGAGAAGGGAACGGCTATCTACTCCAGTATCGGGCTTGGAAAATTCCATGGGCTGTATGGTCCATGGGATCACAAAGAGTCGGACATGACTGAGCAACTTTCATTAGCAGGCAGGAAAAACCCTGAAGACTTTGGAAAATGATAAGACAAAGCCACTCATAGGAAGCCCTGGAAGCATACAGTGTTATGGGTGAAGTAATCCCTGAAGGGCAGAGACAGAGATGAATCTGCTCCTATGAAAAATAGCTACATAAAAGAAAAAAGTTTACCTGTATAGAAATTGTAGTTTTAGTGGCTATAAGATGCCTGAAGCTTTAAGTAAAGGAAACATTAAATTTCATAAAGAGTTGTATGTTACTGAAAATACTTAAGAAAAACTAAGTGTTCAGGCTTAATGTTTATTGATAATGAAAGGGAAGTATAGGAGGTATAGGTTGGTACTTGAAATTGAATACAAGTGATGTGCAAACAACAGGGCATAGTGAGAAAAGATGTAAAAGGGAGATCTTCAAGCTAAGGATAAAGGGTAACTTGAAGGATGATGGAGAGGACAAAAATATGAGATTTTCCTTCAAGCTAAGGATAAAGGGTAACATCCATTATCTAAAAAGAAATTATACAAATGAATTTATGTAAAAAACAGAAACAGACTCATAGACTTTGAGAATGAGATAAGGGTTGTTGGGGAAAAGGAAGAGGGAAGGAACAGTTAGGGAGTTTGGGAACAATGTGTACAGACTATTATTTTATAATTGATAACCAACAAGGACCTATTGTATAGCACATGGAACTCTGTTCAATGTTATGTGGCAGCCTGGATGGGAGGGGAGTTTGGGGGAAAATGGATACATGTATATGTATGGCTGAGNCAGCAAATGAGAGGAAAAGAGACACATGATAGTGAGAGAGAAATGGTTATAGAATGCACAAATAAATCTCTAGATTTTATAGGAAATTAAATACTTAGAGGACCAGAGTGTCAGTCTCTCATATTGTGAGAAACATCCAATCTTCATGGGAATTTTATTGTTCTGACTCCCTTGGGTCCAGGTGTGGAAAGTCACACTATCTGCTCTCCCAAGATCAGGGAATAAGGAAGCTACAGGACAAATCATGAATGCCCTCACTCTCTCAAATGCTAAGATTGGAGCAGGAAATGGGAAAATCGTGAGCAGGAGAGATGATAGTCAGTAGTAGCAGTAGAGACAAATACAATTTAGTAACCCTGGCAACTGTTAGTAACTTAGTGAATTTTTCTTCAGCTTTAGGTTGTGGCTACAATTCCGAGAAAAACAAGATTAATTCTATATTATCTTCTCTATGAAATGGATACTAAAAATCAACCTTTAATTTATAGCCTAAAGTATTTATCCTATCATAGCAAAGGAGATTTTAGGAATTTGTGAAACTATTCCAGAACAGTTTTCAGTTAACAATAAGTACAGGTGTACATTAGGACAGGTAATTTGACAACACTAATTAAAATTTAAAATGTGCACAATCTTCAGTGCCAGGAAACTTCTGTGCAGTTCAGTTCAGCTCTCAGTCATGTCAGACTCTTTGCAACCCCATGGACTTCAGCATGACAGGCTTCCCTGTCGATTACCAACTCCCGGGGCTTGCTCCAACTCCTGTCCATTGAATGGGTGGTGCCATCCAACCATCTCATCTGCTGTCATTCCCTTCTCAATCTTTCTCAGAATCAAGGTCTTTTCCAATGAGTCAGTTCTTTGCATCAGGTGGCCAATGTATTGGAGTTTCAGCTTCAGCATTTGTCCTTTCAGTGAATGAATAGTCAGGACTGATTTCCTTTAGAATAGACAGGTTGGATCTCCTTGCAGTCCAAGGGACTCTCAAGAGTCTTCTCCAACNAGGTGGCCAATGTATTGGAGTTTCAGCTTCAGCATTTGTCCTTTCAGTGAATGAATAGTCAGGACTGATTTCCTTTAGAATAGACAGGTTGGATCTCCTTGCAGTCCAAGGGACTCTCAAGAGTCTTCTCCAACACCACAATCCAAACCCATCAATTCTTCTGCTTTCTTTATGATCCAACTCTCACATTCATACATGACAATTGGAAAAACCATGGTTTTGACTAGACAGACTTTTGTCAGCAAAGTAATGTCTCTGCTTTTTAATATGCTGTCTAGGTATGTCTTAGCTTTTCTTCCAAAGAGCCAATGTCTTTTAATTTCAGAGCTGCAGTCACTATCTGTAGTGATTTGGAGGCCAAGAAAATAAAGTCTGTCATAGTTTCCATTGTTTCTACATGTCATGAAGTGATGGGACTCTATATCATGATCTTTGTTTTTTGAGTTTTAAGCCAGCTTGTTCACTCTCTTCTTTTACTTTTGCCAAGAGGCTCTTTAGTTCCCTTTTGCTTTTTGCCATATGGGTGATATACATCATCTGCACATATGATGATATTTCTCCCAGCAATCTTGATTCCAGACTGTGGTTCCTCCAGCCTGGCATGCAGAGTACATCATGATCTGAGCCACAGTCAACTCCCGGTCTTGTTTTTGCTGACAGTATAGGGCTTTTCCATCTTTGGCTGCAAAGTATATAATAAATCTGATTTTAGTATTGACCATCTGTGATGTCCATGTCAAGTCATCCCTTCTGTTGTTGGGAAATAGTGTTTTCTTTTTTTATTTTATTTTATTTATTTATTTATTTATTTTTAAAATTTTACTTTACAATTTGAATCAATTCTAACGAGATGAATGAAACTGGAGCCTATTACACAGAGTGAAGTAAGCCAGAAAGAAAAACACCAACACAGTACACTGACACATATATATGGAATTTAGAGGGAGATAGTGTTTTCCATGAACAGTGCATTCTCTTGGTAAAACCTTGTTATCCTTTGCCAAATTTGCCTGTTATTCCAGGTATCTCTTGTCTCTTACTTTTGCATGCCAGTCCTCTATGATGAAAAGGATATCTTTTTTTGGTGTTAGTTCTAGAAGTTCTTGTAGGTCATCATAGAACTGTTCAGCTTCTTTGGCATTTCTAGCTGGGGCATAGACTGGATTACTGTGATATTAAATGGAAATGAACAGAGATTATTCTGCCATTTTTGAGATGCTACTAGAGAAGAGTGGGGAAATAACTCCAGAAAGAATGAAGAGAGGGATCCAGACCAAAACAGCACCCAGTTGTGGATGTGACTGGTGATGGAAGTAAGTCCAATGCTATAAAGAACAATATTACATAGGAACCTGGAACCTTAGATCCATGAATCAAGGCGAATAGAAGTGGTGAAACAGGAAATGGGAAGAATAAACACAGACATTTTAAGAATCCATGAACTAAATTGGACCTGATGGGTGAATTTAATTCAGAGGACCATTATATATACTACGTTGGGCAATAATCCCATAAAAGGAATGGAGTAACTCTCACAGTCAACAAAACAGTCTGAAATATAGTTCAATTCAGTTCGGTTAAGTCACCCCATGAATTGCATCTACCAACCTGGGGAGTTCATCTTTCAGTGTCTTATCTTTTTGACTTTTCATAATATTCTTGGGGTTCTCAAGGCAAGAGTATGAAGTGGTTTGCCTTTGCTAGGAAACTTGGAAGACTACAAATCAAGCTGCTAAGACTTGTTATGACTAAAAGACTGAGGTGTGGAAAAACTGATCATTGTTATGCTAGTATCTCTATAATTCTTAAAGTATTAATATAGAGTACAAGAAAAAAAAATTGCATAGACCTTGGTGGAGAAGACTTCTTGAGAGTCCCTTGGACTGCAAGGAGACCCAACCAGTCCATTCTGAAGGAGATCAGCCCTGGGATTTCTTTGGAAGGAATGATGATAAAGCTGAAACTCCAGGACTTTGGCCACCTCATGCGAAAATTTGACTCATTGGAAAAGACTCTGATGCTGGGAGGGATTGGAGGCAGGAGGAGAAGGGGAGGACAGAGGATGAGATGTCTGGATGGCATCACTGACTCGATGGACGTGAGTCTGAGTGAACTCTGGGAGATGGTGATGCACAGGGAGGCCTGGCATGCTGCGATTCATGGGGTCGCAAAGAGTTGGACACGACTGAGCAACTGAACTGAATTGAACTGAAGATGAGTATCATGATGTCCAAACAAAATGAGGTGACTTTTTCTGGGATAGTAAGAGCAACTTTAATCAATAAGAGATTAGAATAGAAGACATAATATTGTTTTCAACCCTAAATGGTACTACTTTGAGAATTAAGAAATGATTCTTTGATGCCATATAATATACTTCATCAGCAATTAATAATTGCCTTTGGTTTCATCCAAAACAAGTTTTTATGAATCTCTTGAATATGCATTCTCCCCAAATATACATACTTAGAAACCATTTCCTCAAGGTGTCACAACTGCTTGGTTTTATCAGACTTTAAATCTTTAACAGTCTGAGGGATGAAAAGTTGAGATATCATTGTTGGTTAAAATTTTGTTCCCTTATTAATAAGGTTGGACACATTTGCTATTTACTGACTGGGCAATATGCTGCTAAGTCACTTCAGTCGTGTTCGACTCTGTGTGACCCCATAGACGGCAGCCCATCAGGCTGCCCTGTTCCTGGGATTCTCCAGGCAAGAACACTGGAGTGGGTTGCCATTTCCTTCTCCAATGAATGAAAGTGAAAAGTGAAAGGGAAGTGGCTCAGTTGTGTCCAGCCCTTAGCATGAACTGCAGCCTACCAGGCTCCTCCATCCATGGGATTTTCCTGGCAAGAGTACTGGAGGGGGGTGCCACTGCCTTCTCCTGACTGGGCAATATAATAGTGGGTAATTAAAAGTGGACGTTCCAAAGCAGTAGTCTTCAATCATTTTGGCTCTAATCTCCCTAAAATTTTTGAAAACAGCTTTGTATTACTTATATTTTATGTTGTCATTTATATTTTTCATTGTACATCTAAATGAATATAAAATATATTCTTTTGTAATATTTTATTGCATATGTGATTTAAATATATTTCTGCTAAATCTTTGGATCTGCAGTGGAAAAATGCTAAATGCATACCCATTTTGCAGCATTTAGTTATCATTGTAGAAACCAGATTGACATTGTCAGAAAAAGTCTGAATTTATTCTTTAAGTCAAATATGTTAATATGCCCTCAAGATTTGTGACCACTTTAAATTTTTTTTTTAATTGAAAGATAATTGCTTTACAGAATTTTGCTGTTTTCTATCAAGATATGTCCTCTCCTTCTTGAAGCTCCCTCCCATCTCCCTCCCCATCCCACTCCCAGGTTGGTACAGAGCTCCTGTTTGAATTCCCTGGGATATATAGCAAATTCCCATTGGCTATCCTAAAAGTAATCAGTTCTGAATATTTATAGGAAGGATTGATGCTGAAGCTGAAGCTCCAATTCTTTGGCCACCTGATATGAAGAACTGACTCAGGAAATGATCCTGTTGCTGGGAAAGATTGAGGGAATGAGCAGAAGGAGCCAAAAAGGATGAGATGGTTGGATGGCATCACTGACTTGGTGCACATGAGTTTGAGCAAGCTCCAGGAGTTGGTGATGGACAGGGAGGCCTGTCGTGCTGCAGTCCATGGAGTTACAAAGGGTCAGACACGACTAGGTGACTTACCTGAACTGTATTGAATCTGTTTTACATCAGTTCAGTTCAGTTCAGTTCAGTCATTCAGTCGTGTCAGACTCTTTGCAACCACATGAATAGCAACACGCCAGGCCTCCCTGTCCATCACCAATTCCCGGAGTTCACTCAAACTCACGTCCATTGAGTCAGTGATGCCATCCAGCCATCTCATCCTCTGTTGTCCCTTTTTCCTCCTGCCCCTAATCCCTCCCAGCATCAAAGTCTTTTCCAATGAATCAACTCTTTGCACCAGGTGGCCAAAGTACTGGAGTTTCAGCTTTAGCATCAGTCCTTCCAAAGAAATCCCAGGNGATGAGATGTCTGGATGGCATCACTGACTCGATGGACGTGAGTCTGAGTGAACTCTGGGAGATGGTGATGCACAGGGAGGCCTGGCATGCTGCGATTCATGGGGTCGCAAAGAGTTGGACACGACTGAGCAACTGAACTGAATTGAACTGAAGATGAGTATCATGATGTCCAAACAAAATGAGGTGACTTTTTCTGGGATAGTAAGAGCAACTTTAATCAATAAGAGATTAGAATAGAAGACATAATATTGTTTTCAACCCTAAATGGTACTACTTTGAGAATTAAGAAATGATTCTTTGATGCCATATAATATACTTCATCAGCAATTAATAATTGCCTTTGGTTTCATCCAAAACAAGTTTTTATGAATCTCTTGAATATGCATTCTCCCCAAATATACATACTTAGAAACCATTTCCTCAAGGTGTCACAACTGCTTGGTTTTATCAGACTTTAAATCTTTAACAGTCTGAGGGATGAAAAGTTGAGATATCATTGTTGGTTAAAATTTTGTTCCCTTATTAATAAGGTTGGACACATTTGCTATTTACTGACTGGGCAATATGCTGCTAAGTCACTTCAGTCGTGTTCGACTCTGTGTGACCCCATAGACGGCAGCCCATCAGGCTGCCCTGTTCCTGGGATTCTCCAGGCAAGAACACTGGAGTGGGTTGCCATTTCCTTCTCCAATGAATGAAAGTGAAAAGTGAAAGGGAAGTGGCTCAGTTGTGTCCAGCCCTTAGCATGAACTGCAGCCTACCAGGCTCCTCCATCCATGGGATTTTCCTGGCAAGAGTACTGGAGGGGGGTGCCACTGCCTTCTCCTGACTGGGCAATATAATAGTGGGTAATTAAAAGTGGACGTTCCAAAGCAGTAGTCTTCAATCATTTTGGCTCTAATCTCCCTAAAATTTTTGAAAACAGCTTTGTATTACTTATATTTTATGTTGTCATTTATATTTTTCATTGTACATCTAAATGAATATAAAATATATTCTTTTGTAATATTTTATTGCATATGTGATTTAAATATATTTCTGCTAAATCTTTGGATCTGCAGTGGAAAAATGCTAAATGCATACCCATTTTGCAGCATTTAGTTATCATTGTAGAAACCAGATTGACATTGTCAGAAAAAGTCTGAATTTATTCTTTAAGTCAAATATGTTAATATGCCCTCAAGATTTGTGACCACTTTAAATTTTTTTTTTAATTGAAAGATAATTGCTTTACAGAATTTTGCTGTTTTCTATCAAGATATGTCCTCTCCTTCTTGAAGCTCCCTCCCATCTCCCTCCCCATCCCACTCCCAGGTTGGTACAGAGCTCCTGTTTGAATTCCCTGGGATATATAGCAAATTCCCATTGGCTATCCTAAAAGTAATCAGTTCTGAATATTTATAGGAAGGATTGATGCTGAAGCTGAAGCTCCAATTCTTTGGCCACCTGATATGAAGAACTGACTCAGGAAATGATCCTGTTGCTGGGAAAGATTGAGGGAATGAGCAGAAGGAGCCAAAAAGGATGAGATGGTTGGATGGCATCACTGACTTGGTGCACATGAGTTTGAGCAAGCTCCAGGAGTTGGTGATGGACAGGGAGGCCTGTCGTGCTGCAGTCCATGGAGTTACAAAGGGTCAGACACGACTAGGTGACTTACCTGAACTGTATTGAATCTGTTTTACATCAGTTCAGTTCAGTTCAGTTCAGTCATTCAGTCGTGTCAGACTCTTTGCAACCACATGAATAGCAACACGCCAGGCCTCCCTGTCCATCACCAATTCCCGGAGTTCACTCAAACTCACGTCCATTGAGTCAGTGATGCCATCCAGCCATCTCATCCTCTGTTGTCCCTTTTTCCTCCTGCCCCTAATCCCTCCCAGCATCAAAGTCTTTTCCAATGAATCAACTCTTTGCACCAGGTGGCCAAAGTACTGGAGTTTCAGCTTTAGCATCAGTCCTTCCAAAGAAATCCCAGGGTTGATCTCCTTCAGAATGGACTGGTTGGAACTCCTTGCAGTCCAAGGGACTCTCAAGAGTCTTCTCCAACACTACAATTCAAAAGCATCAATTCTTCGGTGCTCAGCTTTCTTCAAAGTCCAACTCTCACATCCATACATGACCACAGGAAAAACCATAGCCTTGACTAGATGGACCTTAGTCGGCAAAGTAATGTT
>SJYV01046795.1:451892-466033 GCA_006410875.1 Neotragus pygmaeus | reverse complement strand
CAGGACTCTCAAGAGTCTTCTCCAACACTACAATTCAAAAGCATCAATTCTTCGGTGCTCAGCTTTCTTCAAAGTCCAACTCTCACATCCATACATGACCACAGGAAAAACCATAGCCTTGACTAGATGGACCTTTGTTGGCAAATAATGTCTCTGCTTTTGAATATGCTATCTAGGTTGGTCACAACTTTTCTTCCAAGGAGTAAGCGTCTTCTAATTTCATGGCTGCAGTCACCATCTGCAGTGAATTTGGAGCCCAAAAATAAAGTCTGACACTGTTTCCACTGTTTCCCCATCTATTTCCCTTGAAGTGACGGGACCAGATGCCATGATCTTCGTTTTCTCAATGTTGAGCTTTAAGCCAACTTTTTCACCCTCCTCTTTCACTTTCATCAAGAGGCTCTTTAGTTCTTCAGTTTCTGCCATAAGGGTGGTGTCATCTGCATATCTGAGGTTCTTGATATTTCTCCCGGCAATCTTGATTTCAGCTTGTGTTTCTTCCAGTCCTGCGTATCTCATGATGTACTCTGCATAGACGTTAAAAAGCAGGGTAACAATATACAGCCGTGACATTCTCCTTTTCCTATCTGGAACCAGTCTGTTGTTCCATGTCCAGTTCTAACTGTTGCTTCCTGACCTGCATACAGATTTTTCAGGAGGCAGGTCAGGTGGTCTGATATTCCCATCTCTTTCATTATTTTCCACAGTTTATTGGGATCCACACAGTCAAAAGCTTTGGCATAGTCAATAAAGCAGAAATAGATGATGTTTTTCTGGAACTCTCTTGCTTTTTCGATAATCCAGTGGATGTTGGCAATTAGATCTCTGGTTCCTCTGCCTTTTCTAAAACCAGCTTCAACATCTGGAATTTCATGGTTCACATAATGCTGAAGCCTGGCTTGGAGAATTTTGAGCATTACTTTACTAGTGTGTGAAATGAGTGCAATTGTATGGTAGTTTGAGCCTTCTTTGACATTGCCTTTCTTTGGGATTGGAATAAAAACTGACCTTTTCCCGTCCCACAGCCACTGTTGAGTTTTCCAAATTTGCTGGCATATTAAGTGCAGCACTTTCATAGCATCATCTTTCAGGATTTGAAATAGCTCAACTGGAATTCCATCACCTCCACTGGCTTTGTTCATAGTGATACTTCCTAAAGTCCACTTGACTTTGCATTCCTGGATGTCTGGCTCTAGGTGAGTGATTACACCACCATGATTATCTGGGTCATGAAGATCTTATTTTATAAAGTTCTTCTGTCTATTCATACCACCTCTTCTTAATATCTTCTGCTTCTGTTAGGTCCATACCATTTCTGTCCTTTATTGAGCCCATCTTTGCATGAAATATTCCCTTGGTATCTCTTATTTTCTTGAGGGGATTTCCAGTCTTTCCCATTCTCTTTTTTCCTCTATCTATTTGCACTGATCACTGAGGAAAGCTTTCTTATCTCTCTTTGCTGTTCTTTGGAACTCTGCATTCAAATTGGTATATCTTTCCTTTTCCCCTTTGCTTTTTGCTTCTCTTCTTTTCACAGCTATTTGTAAGGCCTCCTTGGGCAACCATTTTGCTTTTTTGGATTTCTTTTTCTTGGGGATGCTCTTGATCCCTGTCTTCTATATAATGTCATGAATCTCTTTCCATAGTTCATCAAACACTCTATCAGATCTAGCCCCTTAAATCTATTTCTCACGTCTACTATATAATCACAAGGGATTTGATTTAGGTCATACCTGAATGATTTAGTGATTTTCCCTACTTTCTTCAATTTAGTTCTGAATTTGGTAACAAGGAGTTCATGATCTGAGCCACAGTCAGCTCCCAGTCTTGTTTTTGCTGACTGTATAGTTTCTCCATCTTTGGCTGCAAATATAATCAATCTGATTTTGGTGTTGATCATTTGGTGATGTCCACGTGTAGAATTTTCTCTTGTGTTGTTGGAAGAGGGTGTTTGCTATGATCAATGCGTTCTCCTGGCAAAACTCAATTAGCCGATGCCCTGCTTCATTCTGTACTCCAAAGCCAAATTTGCCTGTTACTCTCGGTATTTCCTGACTTCCTACTTTTGTATTTCAGTCCCCTATAATAAAAAGGATATCTTTTTGGGTGATAGTTCTAGAAGGTCTTGAAGGTCTTCATAGAACCGTTCAACTTCAGCTTCTTCAGAATTATTGGGGCATAGACTTGGGTTATCATGATATTGAATGTTTTGCCTTGAAAATGAACAGAGATCATTCTGTCATTTCTGAGACTGCATCCAAGTACTGCATTTCGGAATGTCTTGTTGACTATGATAGCTACTCTATTTCTTCTAAGGGATTCTTTCCCACAGGAGTAGATATATTGGTCATTTGAGTTAAATTCACCCATTCCAGTCCATTTTAGTTCACTGATTCTTACAATGTCAATGTTCACTCTTGCCATCTCTTGTTTGACCGCTTCCAATTTTCCTTGATTCATGGACCTAACATTCCAGATTCCTATGAAATATTGTTCTTTACAGCATTGGGTTTCACTTCTGTCACCAGTCACATCCACAACTGGGTGTTGTTTTTGCTTTGGCTCCATCTCTCATTCTTTCTGGAGTTATTTCTCCACTGATCTCCAGTACCATATTGGGCACCTACTGACCTGTGGAATTCTTCTTTCACTGTCTTCTCTTTTTGCCTTTTCATACTGTTCATGGGGTTCTCAATGCAAGAACACTGAAGTGGTTTGCCATTCCCTTCTCTAGTGGGCCACATTTTGTCAGAACTCTCCACCATTACCCATCTATCTTGGGTGGCCTTACACAGCATGGCTCATAGTTTCATTGAGTTAGATAAGGCTGTGATCCATGTGATTAGATTGGTTAGTTTTCTGTGATTGTGGTTTACATTATAGTTATATACGCACTAGTATACAATATTTATCTTTCTCTTTCTATGTCCAATTTTAATTCTTAGATAGAAATAGGAATGCAAGAAGAAGAGAGATATGAGGGTTATGAGTTAGGGAAAGAAAGAAATAAGGCAAGAAGGATATTAGTTTATGAGCAGAGCTTTGCTGAAAGCCCAACCCTTTCTACCATCTTTTTCCTAATCTTGCCATCAGAGAAGAGACCCATGTTCATGAATTGTGCCTTTGTTAAGCATCCTAGAGATTTTCACAACCTGGGACAAAGTGCCATGATCTTGTTAAGAAGAAGGATATTGGGATATTGTGTAGAGAGGAAGCAAAAGTGGTTGTAACATATGGATGACAATATCACCCTACCACACTGGATCTTTGTAGGGACTGAACATAAAAATACATTAAGTGTCTGGCACATAATAAACATGTATAACATGTCTAAAAATATGTTAAAATTTGCCTTTATATATATATATTATTTTGGGGCTTCCCAGGTGGTGCTAGTGGCAAAGAACTCACTTGCCAATTCAGGAAACATAAGAGACACAGGTTTGATCCCTTGGGAAAGGAAATGGCAACCCACTCCATTATTCTTGCCTGGAGAATCCCATGGACAGAGGAGCCTGGTAAATTACAATCTATAGGGTCACAAAGCACAGATACTCAAGCATGCGATGTTTTATGGTTTCAAATTTGCTATTTGTCAACAGTCGCAGAGGTGAACAAGTCTGATTCATCTGCATAAGAAACACTACAATCAATTTCTGCCTGGTTATATTGAGAGAAACTCCTATGATCAGGCTTTATGAGATGGAATCAGTCAATGCTGAAGAACGAGAGTAGTCAATACACATAGGAACAGAGCTCAAAGCAAATCACATTCTACCTGATTATCTGAGTACTGCCCCTGAATAATAAATATTTTATCTGAATAAAAAAAAATCTTATATACTGAGAGAATTACTGTGTTCAGAGTCAAAGTCCGAGTTAACAGTCCATCTCAATCCCATATCAACTCTGTGAATTTAAGGAAGTAGCAGAACTTTCAGAGCCTTTGTGAAATCATTCCTGAAACAGTGTCTCCTGATAATTATGAGGGTAATATATTACAGTTCAAATGCACTTCTTGCTGTTTTTAAAAGATTACCATTGATGTTTACATTACATTCTACTATTAATAGCATTAGTTTCCATGCTGTGCTGTGCTCAGCCGTGTCCAATTCTTTGTGATCCCATGGATGGTAACCTGCCAGGTTCCTCTGTCCATGAAATTTCCCCAGGCAAGACTACTGGAGGTGCTGCCATTTCCTTCTCCAGGGGGTCTTCCTAACCTATGAATTAAACCCTTGTCTTTTGTGCCTCTTGTATTGCAGATGGGTTCTTTACCACTAAGCCACCTGGGAAGCCCAAATAGCATATGTTAAATGCCTTTTATTCAAATTTAATCTCTTGTAAAGAGGACAACAATTATGAATAAATGTGAAAAAATTAGGTATGTGCCAGGCATAATGAAAAGGCCATTAAGAATCTGTATGTTCTCTGTACAGGCCCACCTGATCCTTTGAATGAAGGGGTGGAGGAGACTAGTTTCTTCCTAATTTCTGAGGCCCCATCTTTCCAACACTATGGCTGCTCCTTTCATAATGGCCGACAGTCTGTCATGTCTCTCTATTGCCTGACCCCCTCCTTCCGTATTCTTCCTGCTTTATAAACCTCTTCTAGATTCAAACAAAAAGGTCCAGTTATCTCAATTTTTAGTATAGACTAGCCTTGCTAATTGGAAAGTCCATTCCCTGGTCTAACATGTAATAGTCTGTGATCAAATACCAAATAAACAGTAGAGTTTTCCAAGCCTTGCTGTTTTCTGCTAAATATGATTTAACCCATTTTATTTTTCAATTGTCAGAGCAATCACACTGAAGCCAACAACTCTAGTAACAGCAAAGGGCAGTAACACCAGACTCAGACATACTGACAGGGATGAAGCAATATACACACATTTTTCACAACTGACACATTAAAAAAAAAATCACCACAGTATACAACCATAACAAAACTCTTCTCAAACTACAAGTGACACATTCTGTGACCAAACTGTGTCTCCTCATAAGTCATATATAGAAGCCTTACCTCCCAATATGATAGTCACTGGAGATGGGACCTTTGATTATTAATTAGGTCCAGTTGATGTCATAAGGGTGAGGTCTGCATGACAGAATTAGTGACCTCATGAGAAGAGAAACGAGAAAGGTTAAAGTAAAAATTTAAAAATTGCTACCACATTTTAATAAAAAATTCACAGTAGAATACATGATCAGAGGAAGAAAAAACATAAAATTGGAAGAGGAAAAGGATGGAAATCATACAGGCTAATGAAGATAAGATGCTATCACAGAAAATAGTACTATTTTACCAAAAAGACATTTTATACAAATCTCTTGGTTTAAACAAGTTACAAATCTAGAAAAGAGACACAAAATTGAAAAAGAAAGAAAGAAAGAAAGAAAAGAAACAGAGAAACATTAAAGAAAACCATGAATCTGTAGTGGCAGAGAGAAAAACAAGGGGAAAAAAATGTAGATCTAGAGCAACCAGAAAACAAAAATGATAAAACTGCAGTACTAAGTCCTCATTTGTCTATTTTCACCATAAATAAAAGTGGACTGAATTAAATCAAGAGATGCAGACTGGTTGGATGAACTAAAAACAGGATGGAATTATATATTTCTGACAGAAAACAGCTCTAAAGACAGAAGTTGGCTAAAGAGAAGAGATGGGAGATGATACTACAAAGAAATGGCAGTCTAAAGAAAAAAGCTTTTATTATACTCACATCAGACAAAATAGACTTCAAACCAAAAAAGGTAACAAGAGCAAAAGATAGACATCATATACAGGGTAATTATAAACAGGGTAAAATTCATCATAATAACATGAGTTCTGTTCAGTTCAGTTCAGTTCAGTCGCTCAGTCGTGTCTGACCCTTTACGATCCCATGAATCGCAGCACGCCAGGCCTCCCTGTTCATCATCATCTCCTGGAGTTCACTCAGACTCACGTCCATCGAGTCCATGATGCCATCCAGCCATCTCATCCTTGGTGGTCCCCTTCTCCTCCTGCCCCCAATCCCTCCCAGCATCAGAGTCTTTTCCAATGAGTCAACTCTTCGCATGAGGTGGCCAAAGGACTGGAGTTTCAGCTTTAGCATCATTCCTTCCAAAGAAATCCCAGGGCTGATCTCCTTCAGATTGGACTGGGTGGATCTCCTTGCAGTCCAAGGGACTCTCAAGAGTCTTCTCCAACAACACAGTTCAAAAGCATCAATTCTTCGAGGCTCAGCCTTCTTCACAGTCCAACTCTTGCATCCATACATGACCACAGGAAAAACCATAGCCTTGACTAGCCGGACCTTAGTTGGCAAAGTAATGTCTCTGCTTTTGAATATACTATCTAAGTTGGTCATAACTTTTCTTCCAAGGAGTAAGCATCTTTTAATTTCATGAGTTAATAATACCTAATGTGGAAGCACCAAAATATATAAAGAAATTATTAAAAGACCTAAAGAGAAAAAGCAATATCACCACATAATAGTAGAGGTCTTTATCACTTATAGCAATGGATATGTCACATTGACAGAGAATCACAAAGACAGGAAATAATGGCCTTAAGTGAAACTTTAGACCAGATGGATTTATTAGGTTTGAGCAAATGATGCTCTCCAAAAGTAACAGAACACACTCTTCTCAAGTGCATGCGCAATTTTCTCAAGCATAGAACATAATTTGAGATGCAAAATAAGGCTCCATAATTTTATGAAGATTTAAACCAACCATATCAAGCATCCTTTCTCACCATAATCTTCTGAAACCAGAAACAAAAATAAGCTACAAGAAAACTGTAAAAAATACTTGGAGACTAAAAAACATGCTATTGAATAGCTAATCTATTAATGAAGAAGTCAAAAGAAAAAATTTAAAAATATCTGAAGATAAATAAGGCTGAAAATAGAAATGATAAAAGTCTATGGGATGCAGCAGAAATAGTACTAAAATGGAAGTTTATAGCAACACAGGTCTACTTCAGGAAACAAGAAAGTATAAAAGATCAACAAAAAGACAATATAAAAGGTTAACAAAACTGAGAATAGATACTTTAAAAAGATAAACAAAATGAATAAACCACTACCTAGACTCACTAAGAAGGAAAGAAGCTTAGATAAATGAAATCAGAAAGAAAAGAAGTAAAATTATAGTTGACATCACAGAAATACTATAAACAGCTATATGCCATCAAATTGACAACCTAGAAGAAATGAATTCATTTTTAGAATCATTCAGTTTTAATACTGAATCATGAAGAAACAGAAAATCTGAATAGACTGATCACTAGTAAAGAGTTGCTGCTACTACTGCTAAGTCACTTCAGTCATGTCCGACTCTGTGCGACCCCAGAGATGGCAGCCCACCAGGCTCCCCTGTCCCTGGGATTCTCCAGGCAAGAACACTGGAGTGGGTTGCCATTTCCTTCTCTAATGCGTGAAAGTGAAAAGTGAAAGTGAAGTCGCTCAGTCGTGTCCGACTGTTCGAGACCCCATGGACTGAAGTCTACCAGGCTCCCCCGTCCATGGGATTTTCCAGGCAAGAGTACTGGAGTGGGGTGCCATTGCCTTCTCCAGTAAAGAGTTAGAAATGTTAAAATTAAAAATCCACCCCTCCTCCCCAACAGAAGTTCAGGACCAGAGAACTTCACAGTTGAATTCTGTCAAAACATTCAAAGTCAATTTAACAGCTATCTTTAGCAAGCTCTTCTAAAATATTAAAGAGGAAAAAATGGTTTCTAAATTATTTTATTATTGCCAATATTTCCCTGAAACCAAACTATTAATAGAAAAGGGTACTAAAATAAAGAAAAATTAAAAGCCAAAAACTTATGAATTGGAATGGAAAATGCTCAAAACAAAATATTATCAAATTAAATGATATGTTGAAAATATCATATATCATGATCAAAAGGAGCCTTTTGCCTACCTTCCCACTATATCCTTCTAGGTTATTGGAGAGCATGGATCTGAGCTCCCTGGGTTATATAGCAGCTTCCCTCTAGCTATCTAATTTACTCATGGTAGTGTATATGTCCGGAGAAGGCAATGGCACCCCACTCCAGTACTCTTGCCTGGAAAATCCCATGGATGGAGGAGCCTGGTAGGCTGCAGTCCATGGGGTCACTAAGAGTTGGATACAACAGAGTGACTTCACTTTCACTTTTAACTTTCATGCATTGGAGAAGGAAATGGCAATCCACTCCAGTATTCTTGCTTGGAGAATCCCAGGGACGGGGGAGCCTGGTGGGCTGTCGTTTGTGGGGTCGCACAGAGTCAGACATGACTGAAGTGACTTAGTAGCAGCACCAGTGTATATGCCAGTGGCAGTGATTGTTTAGTTGTTAATTCATATCTGCCTCTTGTAACCCTATGGACTGTGGCCCATCAGTCTCCTCTGTGCATGGAATTCTCCAAACAAGAATACTGGAGTGGGAAGCCATTCCCTTCTCCAGGGGATCCTCTTGACCCAGGGATTGAACCTGGGTCTCCTTCCTTGAAGGCAGATTCTTTACTATCTGAGTCACCAAGGAAGCCCATTTACGTCAATATCACTGTCTCAATTCGCCCCACCTTCTCCTTCCACCCCGTGTCCGTAAGTCCATTTTTTACGTTAGTGTCTCTATTCCTATCCCTCAAATAGGTTCATCAGTACCATTTCTCCAGGTTCAGAAACTAACACAACTCTGTAAAGCAATTATTTTTTAATTGAAAATGAAATAATTAAAAGTAAATAAAAGAGAGGAACACAAAAATTAAAAAGAAGAGAATAGAAGAGAGAGAAACTAGGAAATACTGGTAAACAGTGGCAATATCTAACACAGGTGTAGATAATTTGCTGTCTTTTCATCAGAGTACATGCTGAGAAGAATGAGTCTTCTGAACATTATGTGACATTTCAAGCTATATTTATTGTCACCTCTGTTGTATCACCCATTCAGTCAGTATTCTTCTTCCTATGAAACTGATGTGTGACAATTTAATAGTCTCTCAGATCAGTTCAGTTCAGTCGTGTCCTACTCTTTGCAACCCCATGAAGTGCAGCACACCAGGCCTCCCTGTCCATGATGATTTCCTGGAGTTCACTCAAACTCACATCCATTGAGTCTGTGATGCCATCCAGCCATCTCATCCTCTGTCCTCCCCTTTTTCTCCTGACCCCAATCCCTCCCAGCATCAGAGTCTTTTCTGATGAGTCAACTCTTCGCATGAGGTGACAAAAGTACTGGAGTTTCAGCTTTAGCATCAGTCCTTCCGAAGAACACTTAGGGCTGATCTCCTCCAGAATGGACTGGTTGGGTCTCCTTGCAGTCCAAGGGACTCTCAAGAGTCTTCTCCAATAACACATTCAAAAGCAATTCTTCGGTGCTCAGCTTTCTTCACAGTCCAACTCTTGCATCCATACATGACCAGTGGAAAAACCATAGCTTTGACTAGATGGACCTTTGTTGGCAAAGTAATATCTCTGCTTTTCAATAGTCTCTACTTTCCTGGAAAATCCCATGGATGGAGGAGCTTAGTGGGCTACAATCCATGGGGCTGCAAAGAGTCGGACACGACTGAGCGACTTCACATCTTTTATTTACTGATGAACCTATGTGTGTGTGTGCGTGTTCAGTCAATTCAGTTGTGTACAACTCTTTGCGACCCTATGGACTTTAGCCCGCTAGATTCCTTTCTCCATGAGGTTCTCCAGGCAAGAACACTGGAGTGAGTTGCCATTCCCTCCTTCAGGGGATTATCCCAACCTAGGGATTCTACCCCTGTCTCCTGTGTCTCTTGCATCTCTGGTGCATTCTTTACTCACTGAGTCACCTGGGAAGCCTCCTTCAGTTTCTAACAGGAAAAGAGGAAATACTATGTCAAAAGTTTATTAAACTTGATTTCAACATGAGATGCTATACCTGGCACAGAGAGAACATGATACCAAAATTATGCTTTTCATCCGAATCTGAAATAATTAAAATACTTATTAGGGTAGAAATATTATAGAAACAAAAGAGACTAAATATAGAGCAGTAGACTAGGGAATACTGAGAAATAGAAGAGAATTTTTCCTATACAAAAAAGGCAGAAACTTTGCTCAGCCAATTCTTAGCTTTCAGGAATAAAAGTCCTGTTTTAACGTGTTTTCAAATGAAACTACATATGTAAAATTGTAGGCTATTAGGAATAATAACAATATATGATTATTTGAATAAATCTCTAGGATATCTAACATTCTTATTCTTCTCGCAGAAACAGGAAGAATGGGAATACTGGGGCATTTGCTAAGTGTAAGGTTAACTTTTAAAACAAATTTCAAACTGCTCTCACTAATGGCCAAACAATCTTACACTCCCATCAGCAGTGTATGAGAGTTCTGAATGTTCCTCATTATCACCAGGGATTGACAATGTCAGTCTTTAAATCTTCATTTATTGTAGCTGATGAGTAATTATATCTGATTGTAATTTTAATTTACATCATCTAAACGATGTTGTGATTCTTTACATGTCCTTATGTACTATATGTATCTTTTTGAGTGTTTATGTGAAGTAACTTTAAAATCTCTATAACATGTTTTTAGAAATATTCCCCAATATTTCTTAATGTACTAATATTTCTGAGTCTATATGTATTTTAGTTAGTTTCCTATCTGCTAATGATTATAACTTTACACTCTACTGTCTTCTGTGCTGCTGCTATCATCTCACAAAGGGCAAAACCTTTAAGAGTTACTAAAAAGAATTATTTTTAATGAGTTTTTTATTGTTGTGAATTTTTGTGCATTTTCTAAATAAAAAAATTCTGGCTATGTGTTTTGCAAATATTTCCTCTCAGTAGCTGGTTTTAACTTAATCTAATAGCATGTTAACAGATATTTTTGATTTTCATGAAGTCTGCTGCTGCTTAGTCACTTCAGTCGTGTCCAACTCTGTTCAACTCCATAGACAGCAGCCCACCAGGCTCCCCAACCCCTGGGATTCTCCAGGCAAGAACACTGCAGTGGGTTGCCATTTCCTTCTCCAATGCATGCAAGTGACAAGTGAAAGTGCAGTTGCTCAGTCATGTATGACTCTTAGCGACCCTAATTTATCTCTTTATGCTCTTGGAATATGCTTTTTCATCCTTTCTAGGAAATCTTTGCCTAATAAGATAACACAAGTGTTCTTATGTTTAGCTTTATAATCCATTTCAAATTATTTTATTATCATTTGTTAAAAACAAAGCTAATTTTTTAATAGCTATCCTATTGTTTAAATATTACCTGTATAAAAGACCTATTCTCCACTGAATTATCTCAACATTGATTTTGAGAATCAACTGATTTTTTTTTTTTTTTTGGTAGCAATTCATACTGACCTTATATTCGGTATGTTTTTTAGCAGTTTAGCAGATTTTGGAGATAGAAGTCATTCACTGACTCATATTGTTAAAATAAGAAATGGACAGAAAACAGTTCTTAGGTCTTACTCTGCTAATGGCTTAGATTGCAAGACTGACATTTGCTTCATAATGAATACATATCTGTAATCATGGTAAACAAATTAAAATTGATGACATTCTATGTTAAACAATATTTAATAACTTTTCTTAAAAAATGAATAGAAGGGAGAGAGAAAGAAAGAAAAACCCAATAAGCATAAGGATTGATTTAGGTATGAAGGTATTTCTAAATGTTAAAATAAAGAAAAAGTAAATTTATCCTTCCGGGAGCAAAATTAACTGGGGACAGTTTTTCAAATATATTCACATGAACTGAAATCTGAGTAAGATATGCTAGCCTTCTATAACAGAGAAGGCGATGGCACCCCACTCCAGTACTCTTGCCTGGAAAATCCCATGGATGGAGGAGACTGGTANTTTCTTCTCCTTCTTTGCACATAGATTTGGTTCTCACATCCCTCCTTATATTCACATCCTCTTTTCTAGCACTTATCTGCTGGTCCCTCCATTTCTCAATCCACTTGTCTATGGTGCAAAGACCAAGCAGATCCGTGTCCATATGGTAAAAATATTTTGTTCAAAAAATTTACTGTGAGAAAAACTTTTATGTTTACCTTTTTGTGAGTAGTAACACTTTTCCCCAACATGATAAAACAGAAGAGTCATTGTTATTGGAAATGTTTTTCCAATAACAAATTTTGCTCAAGTTTTCTATTTAATTTTTTTTTTCAATTTGCAAGCATGTTAGCTATTGCCTATTAGCTCATGACAGCAGTCAATAGGATTGTGGATCCTAGATAGGTAATGAGAATGATAAGCATAAAAGAGGAAAATACTGAATGTTTCTCCTTTACATTTCTCTTTAATTTTTTTAGTACCTGCTTGAGTGTACACTTGTAAACATCTAGCTCTGGAAAGATTCAGAAAAATTGTGCATCTCTCAGTGAATTTAAATATGCCCAAGGCTTAATGTTCTGCAGTAGCCAAGTGCTCAATAAATCTAGTTCTTGATTTTGTTTCTTGGTCCTCTGGATCTTCTTTTAAAAAATGGAGGAAGTATCCTGAATCCTGCATGATCCAGAGAGACGTTGAGGGGTGGGAGGTGGGAGGGTGATTCAGGATTGGGAACTCGTGTACACCTGTGGTGGATTCATGTCGATGTATGGCAAAGCCAATAGAGTATTGTAAAGTAAAATAAAGTATTTAAAAAAATGGAGGAAGTATATGTTAACTGTTCTTATCAAAAACAAAACAAACAGAAATTATATCTCTACATTTGTAATGAGAAAATAAAGTCTAAAAATTTCAGTATATTTGTAGGGTCATCCATAAAGTTATAGGCACAAAACTCATAAGCAGTAAACTCATNATGGAGGAAGTATATGTTAACTGTTCTTATCAAAAACAAAACAAACAGAAATTATATCTCTACATTTGTAATGAGAAAATAAAGTCTAAAAATTTCAGTATATTTTTAGGGTCATCCATAAAGTTATAGGCACAAAACTCATAAGCAGTAAACTCATAAGCAGTAAAATTATTCATTTTAATTAATTCATCAAGTGTTATCAGATTCCTAAGCCATTGTAAATACTATGCTACAGAATAGTAGCTTAGAGGTAAATTTGACACAGTGATCAATTTTCATGAGTTTGTAAACTTTTTATCCTTTTTATTTCCTAGTGAACGAGAGGGAAACAAGAGACATGGTAATGAGAGAGAAGTGGTAAGATTTTGTATGAAATTAAATATTTAAAGGACAAGAGTGTCCGTGTTTCACTTTTTTGAGAAATGTCCAATCTTGATGGTAGTTTTTTGAATCTGACTCCCTTCGGTCCAGGTGTGGAAAATCACAACTGTCTGCTCTCCCAAGAGCAGGGAATAAGGAAGCTCCAGGACAAATCATGAATGCCCTCACTCTCTCAAGTGCTGAGATTCGAGCAGGAAATGGGAAAATGGTGGGCAGTAGAGATGGTAATCAGTAGCAGCAATAGAGACAAATACAGTTTATAAACCAAGTCAACTATTAATAACTTAGGAATATTTAGTGACTTTTTCATTCAACTTTAGGTTTTAATACAACTCTAGGACAACAGGAAAAAAAATCTAAGTTTATATTTTCTTCTCTGTGAAACAGATACTAAAATCAACCTTAAATTTATGGCCTAAAGTTTATATCCTATCACAGCAAAGGAGGTTTTAGCAATTTGGGGGACTATTCCAGAACAGTTTTCAGTTAACAATAAGGGAAACTGTACATTTGGGTAGGTAATTTGATAATATCAATTACAATTTAAAATGGGTAGAACGTTTAGTGCCAGGCAATCTGGAAGACTATAAATCAAATGTTGAAAATTGTTACAACTAAATGGGTGAGATTTGGAAAAAAATTTGTTTTTAAGTTAATATTTCTGTAATCTGTGAAGTTTTTAAAATAAGGTTCAGTTCAGTTCAGTTCAGTCGCTCAGTCGTGTCCGACTCTTTGTGACCCCATGAATTGCAGCACGCCAGGCCTCCCTGTTCATCACCATCTCTTGGGGTTCACTCAGACTCATGTCAATCGAGTCCGTGATGCCATCCAGCCATCTCATCCTTGGTCATCCCTTTCTCCTCCTGCCCCCAATCCCTCCCAGCATCAGAGTCTTTTCCAATGAGTCAACTCTTTGCATGAGGTGGCCAAAGTACTGGAGTTAGCTTTAGCATCATTCCTTCCAAAGAAATC
>SJYV01046795.1:427744-451361 GCA_006410875.1 Neotragus pygmaeus | reverse complement strand
CCTCAGCCCTTCCTTACTGCGCTTCCTGCATCCTCAGCGCTTCCTTACTGCACTTCCTCCATCCTCAGTCCTTCCTTACTGCGCTTCCTGCATCCTCAGCCCTTCCTTACTGCGCTTCCTGCATCCTCAGCCCTTCCTTACTGCGCTTCCTCTATCCTCATGGACCGAAGGGCACAGCCCAAGGATGGGCACCTTCTTGAGCTTGCTCACAACTTCACTGCAGCAGCTTTGCTTCCTTCTCTTGACTCTGACTTACTTCCCTTTTGTCTTCCCAACCTCTATCGCCCTGGTCTTCTTTCCCCCTAATTACCCCCACCAGAGAGCACCTACAGTCCTTCTCACTGTCTAAAAGGTGTAAAAACTCCATGCGGGAATGACTCAAAGTTGGATAGCTGCCTTCCTCAAAACTTTCAAAACTGTGGAATCTTTTAGTTCAGAACAAGAGAATGGGATCAGTAAACATTTTTCATCCAAAGGTCAGAGCTGTGTTCCTCTCCTCCGCTCCCACTGGGGAAAGAGTGCCTAGAATTCAACCAGTTTCCTAACAGATCTGTGACTTCAAGGGTTAACAAGACAGTTGGATAATTCAGCATTATGAGGTGTGGGGGACTCTAGTTTGTGACACCATCAAACAGATTAAATTCCAAGGTACCTCAGACACTTGGTTTTTCAGCCTGAGAAACAGCATTAACTGCCTGAGAAAACTGGTTCCATGGAAGGTCACTAAGAATCCGGAGGCGTGGCTTCTGGTTGAAAAGTTCTCCCACTAACTTGTTGCACAAATTGGGCAGGTGTTCTCATGTTTCTGGACCACTGTTTGCTCCCCTCTAATTTGGGAGTTGGACTAACTCTTTGGTTTCAAACCTGACCTGGAGATCTGGGCCCCACACCCACCCGCCACCAACCGAAAGAGACTGGTTGGAGTTTCTGTGACCTGATTTTTATCAGGAACCCTCCTCAAGGCATCCTTTCATCTGACATGTGTACAAACCATTGTAGCTGAGACTCTGTAGGGTCACTTCTAGCTTTAAAATGCTGCACAGTAGTCGCTCAGCCGTGTCTGACTCCTTGCAACCCCATGGACTGTAGCCTGCTAGGCGCCTGTGTCCATGGAATTCACCAGGCAAGAATACTGGAGTGGACTGTCATTTCCTTCTCCAAGTCAAGATAGTGAGTTTCCATTAAACTGGTGTTCTCTACACTAGTGGTGATCTGAATTAGCACGAAGCATTGATATTAGTCAGGACTTCTCTGATAGCTCAGCTGGTCAAGAATCCACCTGCAATGCAGGAGACCCCAGTTTGATTCCTGAGTCAGGAAGACCCGTTGGAGAAGGGATAGGCTACCTGCTCCAGTATTCTTGGGCTTCCCTTGTGGCTCAGCTGGTAAAGAAGCCAGCTGCAATGCAGGAGACCTGGGTTCGATCCCTGGGTTAGGAAGACCCCCTGGAGAAGGGAAAGGCTGCCCTCTCCAGCATTCTGGCCTGGAGCATCCCATGGGCTGTATAGTCCATGGAGTCCCAAAGATTGAACATGACTGAGCAACTTCCACTTTCATTGATATTAGACAACAGAATGAATATATCAGAGCATTCTTTTTAAAATACACATGATTAATAATATATGTGAATGAAGCGATTTATTCAGAGAGCCTAGCACAGTAGTGCTGGCTGTATAATGAATGCTGACCTCATAGGATTTGCAGTGAAAATGCGTGTGACATCGTGGCTGAGCAGCATCTGCCGGAGCACTGATGACAGTGAGTGCTCGACGGATTGATAGCTGACAGAATGGGAACAGGGCTTCCCTGGTGGCGCTGGTGGTAAAGAACCTGCCTGCCAATGCAGGAGACGTAAGAGATGTGGGTTTGATCCCTGGGTTAGGACGATCCCTTGGAGAAGGAAGTGGAAATCCACTCCAGTATTCTTCCCTGGAGAATCCTATGGACACATAAGCCTGGCAGGCTATAGGGTCTATAGGTCTATAGGGTCGCAAAGAGTCGGACACTACCGGAGCAACTTAGCATGCATGCACACACAGGATGATAATAACAGTGACCTTCGTTATAAGATCTCACTACTCAAAGTGTGTCCCAGGGGCAAGCAACATCAATTATCAGGGCACTCATTGAAATGCAAAGTCTCCGGCTCCACCCCAGACCTCCTGAGGCAGAAGCTTGCCAGGGTCCAGCCCCGGTGGATCCAGGGAATTCAAAGCGGGGACAGAGTTGGCGATTAAAGATAGATTAGTTAGAGATTTAAAGAGAGATTAGGGAAGAATAATGTAGTGAAAAAATAGAAGAGAAAAGAGGCTGATATTCCTTGGTTTACACGGCAAGCTAATAAAGTCTCAAGACAAGAAACTTGCACCGTCTACGTAGGCCACAGGTGCCCGCTTGAATAGCGGAGAGTGCCCTGCCTTGGTCTCCCTCTTGTGTGGGTCTTAGAAGCCCGGGCAAATAAGTAGACACAGCGAGCCTCTGTGTTCCAAGGGATCAGCCTGAAAAAGAGAGGGAGGGAGAGAGAGTGAGTCAACACAGGGGAGGCCAAACTTGTGCAAAAAAACCCATAACTTTATTTCAAAAGGTGCTTGTATACCCTAAGTTTTACATAATGGAAGATACAGAGTCATGCAGGGGCAGTAGTCCTGACCCTTTCTGTACATCTTTTTCACACAAAAAGTCTCAGGTGATTTACATTATCTTCTGGCCAAAAGGCCTGTTAACACTTTATGGCTCTCTTCCTTAATGAATGTTAATCTCATTTTCCCTGAAGTGTTTTTCTTTAATCTGCATCATCCTCAAAGCACTAAAGTTACATCCTTGTTGAACAAAGGTGCAGTGGGTTATAACAAAGAAAGTACTTAACTCAAAGATCTGTGTTGCTACTTGTTTTTTCTATATCCCAACTATATTAATTAGTGCACTCCCAGGTATACAACAAATAACGGATACGGAAACTTGACAGCAAGTACCAGCTCCACAATGGAACCCTTAATCAGTTTTATTCTAATGATTTTTCCTAGAATTTTTTAAGCTTTCTGTGCCTCTCGCGGTTGGGAGGCTGTAAACAATTCACATGCACAGTTATAAAAATCCAGACAGACCTGTCAGGCAAGTTAGAAAGCTGTCAGAGGGGTTTGAGCTGAGATATTCCTTTTACACTCAGGAGACTTATTAACTAGAGCTCTAAGTTAATTTTCTTTAGAGAAAGGCGGTCAGGGATAGCCCCCTGTTAATGTCAGAAGAGTAGGTGGAAAGCATAACACAGTAAAGCAGGCAGACTCTGGNAATGGGAGAAAATAATAGCAAACAAAGCAACTGACAAAGAATTAATCTCAAAAATATACAAGCAGCTCATCCAGCTCAATATCAGGAAAATAAACAATGCAATCAAAAAATCGGCCAAAGAACTAAACAGACATTTCTCCAAAAGAGATATATGGGTGGCTAACAAATACATGAAAAGGTGCACAACATCATTCATTATCAGAGAAATGCAAATCAAAGCCACAATGAGGTACCATCTCATGTCAGTAAGAATGGCTGCCATCAAGAAATCTACAAACAATAAATGCTGGAGAGGATGTGGAGAAAAGGGAACCCTCTTACACTGTTGGTGGGAGTGCAAACTATTGCAACCACTATGGAGGACAGTGTGGAGATTCCTTAAAAAACTGGAAATAAAACTGCCATCAGTTCAGTTCAGTTCAGTTCAGTCGCTCAGTCGTTTGCAACTCTGTGACCCCATGAATTGCAGCACGCAAGGCCTCCCTGTCCATCACCAACTCTCAGAGTTCACTCAGACTCACGTCCATTGAGTGGGTGATGCCATCCAGGCTTCATCCTCTATCGTCCCCTTTTCTTTCTGCCCCCAATCTCTCCCAGCATCAGAGTCTTTTCCAATGAGTCAGCTCTTCACATGAGGTGGCCAAAGTACTGGAATTTCAGCTTTAGCATCATTCCTTCCAAAGAACACCCAGGACTGATCTCTTTTAGAATGGCCATACTACCCAGCAATCCGACTGCTGGGAATACACACCAAGGAAACCAGAATTGAAAGAGACCCATGTACCCCAATGTTAATCACCGCATTGTTTACAATAGCTAGGACATGGAAGCAACTTAGATATCTATCAGCAGATGAATGGATAAAAAAGATATGGTACATATACACAATGGAATATTACTCAGCTATTAAAAAGAACACATTTGAATCAGTTCTAATGAGGTGGATGAAACTGGAGCCTATGATACAGAGTGAAGTAAGTCAGAGAGAAGAACACTAATACAGTATATTAATGCATATATATGGAATTTAGAAAGACAGTAACTATGACCCTATATGCGAGAGAGCAAAAGAGACACAGATATAAAGAACAGAGTTTTGTACTCTGTGGGAGAAGGTGAGAGTGGGATGGTTTGAGAAATAGCACTGAAACATGTTTATGACCATATGTGAAATAGATCACAAGTCCAGATTTGATGCATGAGACAGGGCACTCAGGACTGGGGCACTGGAACGACCCTGAAGGATGGGATGGGGAGGGACGTGGGAGGGGTTTCAAGATGGGGGACACATGTACACTCATGGCTGATTCATGTCAATGTATGGCAAAAACCACTACAATATTGTAAAGAATTAGCCTTCAATTTAAATAAATTAATTATTTTTTTTTAAATGCTAAGATTGTGGCATCCAGTCCCATCCATTCATGGCAAATGGAAGGGGAAAATGTGGAAGCAGTGACAGATTTCTTTAGCTCTACGATCACTGTGAATGGTGACTACAGCCATGAAATTAGAAGACCATTGCTTCTTGGCAGGAAAGCTATGACAAACCTAGACAGTATATTAAAAACCAAAGACATCACTTTGCCAACAAAGGTCCATATAGTCCATATAGGCTATGATTTTCCAGTAGTCATGTATGAATGTGAGAGCCTGACAACAAAGGCAGAGTGTCAAAGAATTGGTGCTTTTAAACTGTAGTGCTGGAGAAGACTCTTGAGAGGTCCCTGGAGAGCAAGAAGATCAAACCAGTCAATTTTAAAGGAAATCAACACTGAATACTCTTTGGAAGGACTGAAATTGAACCTGAAATTCCAATACTTGGGCCACCTTATGTGAACAGCTGACTCATTGGAAAAGGCCTTGATGGTGGGAAAGATTGAAGGCAGAAGGAGAAAAGGGCAACAGAAGATGAGATGGTGGGATGGTTTCACCAATTCAATGGATATGAACTTGGGCAAACTCTAGGAGAAGGTGAGGGACAGGGAGGCCTGGTGTGCTGCAGTCCATGGGCTTGCAGAGTCAGACACAACTTGGTCACCGAACAACAAAGCAACTTTTATTTGAACAAGTACACATTGATACCTCTTCCTTATTAAAAATAATATTCTGTGGCCTATTCATGTTGATGTATGGCAAAAATCGTCACAATATTGTAAAGTAATTATTCTTCAGTTAAAATATATAAACTAAAAAAAAAAAGTGGGGATTCTAGAGCAGTAGTCTTCAACCATTTTCACTCCAATAGTCCTTAAAATTTTAAAACCAATTATGTATCAATTATTATATTTTAATGTTAACATCTAATATTTTTCACCTTTACTCTAAATAGATTTAAAATATATCATTTTACAATATTTTATTGCAATGTGATTTAAACATATTTCTGCTAAGTCTTTGGATCTGCAATATATCTTTTCTGTGTAAAAATGATAAATTTATACCAGTTTTACAAAAATCAGTTCTCATTGTTTAAATCAGATTGACATTGCTAGAAAAAGTCCAAATTTATTCTTTATGTCAAACATGTTACTATGCCCTCCACATTTATGTTTACTTTTAATTCTTAGAAAGAAGCACAGAAGAGAATAATGAGGAGAAGAGGGAAAAGAGGGTGCGGTGTGAGGGGAAGAAAGAAAGAAGCCAAGAAGGAGGTTAGTTCAAGAGCAGAGTCTGCTGAAAGTCTGATACTCTCTGCCAGCACTTTCCTAACCCTGCCATCCAAGAAGAGGGACATATTCTTGAAATAGTTTCCTGGCACACAGAGAACATTTTGTCAAAATTATGCTTTTCATCTGAATCTGAAATAATTAAATTACTTATTGGGGCAGAAATATAACAGAAACAAAAGAGAATAAATATGAAACAGTAGAGACTAGTGAAGACTGAGCAATGGAAGGGACTTTTCCCTGTACAAAAAACGCAGAAGCTATGCAGTTCTAGCCAATTCTTAGCGTTCAGGAATAAAAGTCTTATGTTAATGTATTTTCAAACGAAACTACATATTTAAAATTTTAGACCATTAAGAACAATACTGATATGATTATTTGAGTAAATCTCTCACATACATTAACATTTTTATTCTTCTTGTATAAATACTAGGCATGGAAATGCTAGGGCATTTGTTATATGCAAGATTAACTTTTAAAACAAATTTCAAACTGCTCTCACTAATGGACATACAATTTTAAGCTCTCATCAGCTGTGTATGAGAGTTCTGGATGTTCCTCATTATCACCAATGACTGATTGGCAATATCAATCTTTAAATCTTCGTCTATTGTGGTTGATAACTAATTACATCTGATCATAATTTTAATTTGCATCCTCTAAAAGATAAAGATGCTGTGATTCTTTTCATGTGCTTAAATGCCATATGTGTATTTTTATGTGCCTATGTTAAGTAAGTTAAAAATCCTTGTGATGTACTTTTAGAAATATTCCTAAATATTTCCTAATATTTTAATATTTCTGGGCTTCCCTGGTGGCCCAGAGATAAAGAATCCACCTGCCAATGCAGGAGAACTGGTTTGATCCCTGGGTGGGGAAGATCCCCTGGAGAAGGAAATGGCAATCCACCCAATATTCTTGTTTGGAAAATACCATGGACAGAGGAGCTTGGTGAGCCATAGTCCATGGAGTCACAAAGATTTGGGCATGACTGAGCACAGCACAGCCATTTAGTAAGGATGCATTTCTGGGTTTATGAGTATTTTAGGGGCTTCCCTTGTGGCTCAGAGGTTAAAGCGTCTGCCTGCAATATGGGAGACCTAGGTTTGATCTCTGGGTCGGGAAGATCCCCTGGAGAAGGAAATGGCAACACTCTCTGGTATTCTTGCCTGGAGAATCCCATGGAAGGAGGAGCCTGGTGGGCTGCAGTCCATGGGGTTGCAAAGAGTCGGACACGACTGAACAACTTCACTTTCTTCTTTCTCTCTATCTCTAGCTTCTTCAATTGTGATAATAATTGAAACTTTACACTATGCTCTCTTCTGTATTACAATACCATCTCATGAGGGGAAAACTTTTGAAGTTATTAAATAAAGCCATTTTTTAATGAATTTATCTTTTTAAATGTTGTGAATGTTTGAGCATATTCTGGATTAAAAAAAAAATGACTATCTATGTATTTTGCTTCCCTGGTAGCTCATATGGTAAAGAATCTGCCTGTAATGCAGGAGATGCAAGTTCAATCCCTGGGTTGGGAAGATCCCTTTGAGAAGGAAATGGCACCCTACTCCAGTATTCTTGCCTGGAGAATTCCATGGACAGAGGAGCCTGAAGGGCTACAGTCCATGGGGTCACAAAGAGTCGGACACAACTGAGTGACTAATACATTCACATTCTTTTTTTTTTGCAAATATTGCCTCCCAGTCTCTGGTTTTATTTTACTCTTTCTATAGCATGGTAGGGCTTCCCTGGTGGCTCAGAGGGTAAAGTGTATGCCTGCAACATGGGAGACCTGGGTTTAATCCCTGGGTTGGGAAGATCCCCTGGAGAAGGGCATGTCAACCCACTCCGGTACTCTTGCCTGGAAAATCCCATGGACGGAGAAGCGTGGTAGGCTACAGTCCATAGTGTTGCAAAGAGTTGGACATGAGTGAGTGACTTCACTTTCACTTTCACTTTTCATAGCATGTTAACCAATATTTTTGATTTTTCATGAACTCTAATATTAATCAGTTTATACTCTTGTTTTATGTTTTTTTGGTCCTTTCTAAGAAATTTTTGCCTAATATGATCACAAAAATGCTGTTTTCTCCTAGCAATTGTACAATTTTAGATCTTACATTTAGGTTTATAATCAATTTCAAGTTATTATTATTTGTTAAAAAGAAAATTATTTTTTAATGACTACTCTATTGTTTAAACATTATTTGTATAAAAGACTATTTTCCATTGCATTATCTCAGCATTGTTTTTGAGACTCAATTGATTTTTTAATATAGGGATTAATAATGACTTCATATTTTATGGATTTTGGCACTTTAGCAGATTTTGGAGATACAAGTCACTCACTGACTAGCTTTTCTAAAATAAGAAATGGACAGAAAATAGGTTTTAAGTCTTACTCTGCTGAGGGCCTAGTTTGCAAGATTGATGCATGCTTCATAATGAATACATACCTACAATTTTGGTAAAAAAGTTAAAATTTATGACACTCTATATTAAAGAATATTGAATTTATTTTAAAACGTAAACAAGAAAAAAGAAAAAAAAGAGAANGCTGAGGGCCTAGTTTGCAAGATTGATGCATGCTTCATAATGAATACATACCTACAATTTTGGTAAAAAAGTTAAAATTTATGACACTCTATATTAAAGAATATTGAATTTATTTTAAAATGTAAACAAGAAAAAAGAAAAAAAAGAGAAAGCCAACAAACATAATGACTGACAGGCATGAATGTATTTCCAAATGTTAAAAAAAAAAACCTGTTATCCTTCTGGGAGTAAAATTAACTAGGGACAGTTTTTCAAAGAATATTCAGCATGAACTGAAATCTGAATAAGATATGCTAGCCTTCTCTAATGGGAACAGAGTGAAGATGAAAAAAATTGTGTGCAATATTGTTCTAGTAGATGACATATTGGAAATAACAGAATTCTTTTGAATAGATAAAATAACTGTTGTATTTGTGTAGCTTGAATGTCAGGACCCAGGAAAGAACTTTCAGAGTTACCAAAATTTAACCATAATTGTTAGAAGAGAATATATGGGACACAAAATGGTAAATTAGGAAATAAAATACAGGCTGAAGAGAAGTATGAAAGTGAAATTGCTCAGTTGTTTCTGGCTCTTTGCAAGCCCGTGGGCTGTAGCCTACCAGACTCCTCTGTCCACGGGATTCTTCAGGCGATAGTCCTGGAGTGGGTTGCCATTTCCTTCTCCAAGGGATCTTCCTGACCCAGGGATTAAACCGAGGTTTCCCGCCTTGCAGGCAGATGCTTTACTCTCTGAGCTACCAGGGAAGCCACCAGGAAGAGAAGTATAGATGTCAGTAAAATCTCTGAATCAGTTCCATTCAGCATGAGTCAGCATAATGTTTTCATTCTCCTTCACAGAAGAATTTCTGCAAAGAGAATTTAGATCTTTCACTTTTCATCATTATCTCTCATTCACCCTGAAATCCATTGTCAGTACTTTCCTCCAGCCCATAGAAAAGATTCGTCCTAATTTTGCCAACATATCCAAATTACATCAAGTATGTCTAAAGGTTAGTTACATATAATGAAGTCTGGAAACTGGGTAAAATATGTCAAAGAGAAAGGTATCATATGCCTAAGACTTTCTAAGAATTTATTATTTGCACACATGATAAAAGTTATACTAATTCATCTCTCTGCATTTCCAAAAATTTGAAGAAATACTTTTCTTCATTAACAGAACATCAAATGATTCCTTCATATATCTGACACACATAACAACTTCTTTGGAAGAAAGAGATGAGCAACAGAAGGGAAAGTATAAATGGAGGGGTGGAAAAAATATAGTCATGTATGCAACCAGTTACTCAGAACTCCAACCAGTAGGATTTAGAAATGTCCACCACAAGTGGTCATTTTGAGAAATTCACCAAAAAAGAAAATTTACTGAATGTACAAAAATAGTCTCAATAAAATACAATTCAAAGGAGTGAGGCTGCAGGAAATAAGTGCAAAATAAAAGAACATTGTGGATACAGGTTTTTCTTCCCAAATTATCTGATTGAAAGGAAGTATTCCAGGTTATTTACTTAAGTAGAATTCATTGGCAAAGAAACATGTCTATAATAGTAGTAGACTTTATGTTTCCTTTTTTCCTTTGAGAAATGAGGAAGGCAGAAAAGAACTCAGCTTATTAAATTAACACTGGTGTATATAAATATCTCTTATTTAGAAATTTGTGCAAGAGAAAAAAGAGCAAGGAGATATCTGTAAGTTGTAGTAATAATTTCAGGGATATTAAGTGTGGATAAATCCAAGAGGACATAACTGAAATTTGGTGGGTCCCTTGTGGTTTAACTGGTGGCTAATAAACCCCTCATTTTATGTTTATAAATCCTCTTGCTCAACACATTTATTAGAGAATGTTAAACTAATGTTTAGCAGCTTTCTTCTTCAATTCAATTTGAATAAATTGATGCTATGCCTCCAAGCATTACAGATATTGCCTTTGGTTTTATTAGAGAATGAATGCAAAAACATGATCTCAGACAAACTTACAAAAGATGGATTATGTCTATTACAGAGACAAGAGAAAAAACATGAAAGGCTGTCCCAGAGATAGCTACTCATCGCAGACGGCCCCAGCACCAAATGGATTCACGTTCCTGACATTGACTGTGTGCTGTTACAAGGAGTCCAAATAGATTGAAGAAGGACTGAGAACACATAATACAGAGGAATAAGCAGAGTCAGTGTGTTATAAATGTTGAGAGATATCAATATGAAGAACTGACAGTACTTTTCAGATATCTGCTAAAAGCAGTTAGCAAGTAAGTCTCACTGTTCCCAAGTTTACCTCTGTAATGTTTCATTGTCAGCTTTTCAATAGTAATCACTTCATCCAGTCAACTCTGCACTCATTATGTACTTCCCACCTGCCATTCCACTATCTGTAATTATCAGATCATGCTTAAACATTGCTCCTACTTCTTCGGAAAGTTAAATACTGTGGATTTCCATTCTCATTCTGAAAATGTTTTCCAAAGAACAACTTGAATATTGTTAGAGTCAAGTATGCATGGATTGATATATGATTAGTCTTTGGGGAGCAAACCCATGGATATCCAATTGTTTATTTTAATGACGAGTCTATCATAAACATGTCAACTGACACAAGCTATAGCATTAGAATGACCACTTGAGTCTTCATTTGTGGTTTGGCAGCAGGAACCATAGCTGCTTCCTGCACTACTGGCCCATCTGTTGACATGCAGTGTAGGGTTAACTGATCGTGAGTTTACTTACATGAAGCAACTTTATTGGAGAGTCTATGAAAGAATGAAAAAAAAACCTAACCCTATTTTCACAAACTTACAAACATTTCTCTAATGTTCAGTTTGATAATTTATTGATTTTAAATATGCTGTGCTTAAAAGGAAATGATTTTGAACAGGTTCAGTTCAGTTCAGTTCAGTCACTCAGTCATGTCCAAATCTTTGATCAGGTTAGCAAATTTGATATAATGGGTAAAAAGTTTTCAAAAAAATCATTTATCAGTGAATTGAGTAATGATTACATTTTTTCACTTGTTCTAAATTTCTCTTCTTAATCATTTCTGAAGTCCTAAGGTGAGCTTTCTGTCTCCTGTGTGTAGTTCTATATTTGACATCTTTTAAGGAGCATATTCTTCCATCCCTTCATTTTCTATTGAATTTTTTAAAATATAAATTTATTTATTTTAATTGGAGGCTGATTACTCTACAATATTGTATTGGTTTTGCCATACATCAATATGAATCCGCCACAGGCATACCTGAGCTCAGAAAAAATGGCTCAAGTGTTTCAGACTATCTATTTTTAATGAAAAATGAATGAGCTTAAATTAGTCAAATCTCATGCTAATGACAGCTCTGAAAGGTTTAAACTCAAAAGAGAAGACTCTGTTAAATTTACATTTATTCATGTTCTTGTATCCTTAGACCATTATGAATGAGTCTTATTATCTCTCTACTCAGTTGCTACTCTGAGTTTCTTGTTTCCTAAAGTTCCTTCCACTCTACTTATTTTGTATGTGTATTCAGTAATGTATTTTATTCATTTTAAACACAAAAACTTGGTTATTTCAGCTGTTGGAAATATACGCAAATCTAATGCAGTTTTAGTAGAAATGTAAAGAGGTGGCAAGAAACTTTGGATTTGAGTGATCTTTTCTGAAATTCTTCCTTCACATTCCTCTGAAAGATATCTAGTCTTCAATAGAGATATATAATATAGATCACTACATAAACAAATATATATATTTTTTCAGATGACATGCTTATCTAGGTCTATTCTCCTTTTTGGATAGCATTCTGCACTAATAATGGTCAAGTCTGAGTTTTTGCCAGTCCAAACTGACTGTTTTAGACTGAG
Source organism: Neotragus pygmaeus (assembly GCA_006410875.1). NCBI lineage: Eukaryota > Metazoa > Chordata > Mammalia > Artiodactyla > Bovidae > Neotragus > Neotragus pygmaeus. Next base: position 439,014 of record SJYV01046795.1, on the reverse strand, counting down.
AAATAACTGAGAATAACAGAATACTAAAGCAGAAATTGGAATGTGGAATATGGAATGAATTATCAACCTCTGCCTAAAATGTAACTGCCAGCAAAATAAACATCATATTATTTTTGTCCACAGGTCTGAAGTGAAACAACAGGTGAGTCAGTAGTTGATCCCCTTACTCAGAAATTTGACTAGTTCTATCTAATGCAGTGGCAAATCACATTTTTAGGGCTTGCGGATGTCTGTCTTTAAAAAATGATGTATCAATATGGATCTTTCTTTTACCTCCTATATTTGAATGAGATGGATGACATGATCTTAGTGTTCTAGCAAAAATCATGCATTCACTATTCTGACTTTGGATGAAAATAGGAATTAAAAGAGGAAGCAGCACTGACTGAGATATTCTTTTGTTTGCATCAGGAGACCCTAGGACACTATGTACGTTTCCAACATCACAGTCTTCATGCCTTCTGTGTTGACACTAATAGGGATTCCAGGCCTAGAGTCTGTGCAGTGTTGGATTGGGATTCCATTCTGTATTATGTATGTCATTGCTATGATCGGAAATTCTTTGCTTCTGATCATCATCAAATCAGAGCCCAGCCTCCATGAGCCCATGTACATTTTCCTAGGCATGCTAGCAGTAACTGATATTGCACTTCTTACCAGTGTTGTGCCCAAGATGCTTGGAATCTTCTGGTTTCACATGCCAGAGATATTTTGACTCCTGCTTGCTTCAAATGCGGCTCATTCACACATTTCAGGGCATCGAGTCAGGCATCTTGCTGGCCATGGCCCTGGACCGCTATGTAGCCATCTGTTATCCACTCAGACATGCTGCCATCTTCACTCCGCACCTCATTTCTCAAATGGCAAGTGCAGTAACACTCAGGGCTGCCCTTCTTGTAGCCCCTTGCCTAGTACTGATAAAATTCCGATTGCAATTTTACTACAAAGCAGTCATCTCCCACTGCTACTGTGAGCATATGGCCATTGTGAAACTGGCTACAGGAAATATCCGTGTCAACAAAATCTATGGTCTATTTGTGGCTTTCAACATTGCTGTGTTTGATCTCTCTTTCATTACATTATCCTATATACAGATATTTATCACAGTTTTTCGTTTGCCCCAGAAGGAGGCTAGGTTGAAAGCATTCAACACTTGTATCGCTCACATCTGTGTCTTCCTCCAGTTCTACATCCTTGCCTTCTTCTCTTTCTTCGCACATAGGTTTGGTTCTCACATCCCCACTTTTATCCATATTCTCATTTCTAGCATTTACTTGCTGGTCCCTCCATTTCTCAATCCACTTGTCTATGGTGCAAAGACGAAGCAGATCTGTATCCACATGGTAAAAATGTTCCATTGGTAAAATTTATCATAAATAATACTTTGCTGTTTTACTTTTTGTGAATGGTAACGGTATTTCACAATATAATAAAACAACATGCTAGTTGAGATTCTTGTTTTCTGTTTGCTATATTTGTTGTTGTTTTTAATCAGCCAGCATGTTAGCTGGTTTTAGGATCCTATTCAGTTCAGTTCAGTTGCTCAGTCATGTCCGACTCTTTGCAACTCCATGAATCGCAGCACGCCAGGCCNATTTTGGCCACCTTATGCGAAGTGTTGACTCATTGGAAAAGACTCTGATGCTGGGAGGGATTGGGGGCAGGAGGAGAAGGGGACGACAGAGGATGAGATGGCTGGATGGCATCACTGACTTGATGGACGTGAGTCTGAGTGAACTCTGGGAGTTAGTGATGGACAGGGAATCCAAGAGTGCTGTGATTCTTGGAGTCGCAAAGAGTCAGACACGACTGAGTGACTGAACTGAGCTGAACTGATGTGTACATAGCAGGGCATAGAGAGAGCAAATTTTAATGGAACTACCAAGGATAAAGGGATAACATCCATGACTTTTAAAAGTGATGGATTTATTTTATGAGAGCTTAAGTAGAGGAAGGTAAAGATGTGTGACTCATTTTTGGGAAAACACTGAAAATTTGAATAATTAGTTTAAAGCACTCGGAGAGAGTGTATTTCAGAGGGATCTGGGCAAGAAGAAACCAATTTAAGAGAAAAAAAAAAAAGCGAGCTGCAAAACTGAAAAATATTCTATTCAAACTTGCTTTCTGATTATGACCAAACAATGATTTGCCACTATTATAGATCCTTCATGCTGGATCTAGGTACAGTCTAGTCTTCAAATTCATTACTTTCAATTAGATGAATTTTTCCCCCAATTCCAATTGGCAGGTGACCAAAAAAGAAAGAAAGCACTGATGATTAGCATGCACAAAAGCACAAGCTAAGGGGAGTTTCTTTCAGTAGTCATGGACCGGAAAGAAGCCATAAAGTCCACTTAATTTTTCTCACTGAAAAAAATAAAGGTATGCAGAAACGTAGAATCTGATGATTGGTTACTTAAAGACATTGAGAAAAGAGATGGAAAATTAGAGAGGAGTCATTGGGCAGAGAAAGTAAGATGGTATCATCTTAATCGAACTAAAGTATATTTTGCCAAAATAACTCATTCTAATGTTTAATTTTGCAGTTTTAACAGGAATTAAAAGATGACATAGAAGTAGCACTTCTTGATTCTACTACTCAGATCACCATGCTCAGACCCAATGGCTCAGTCTTCATGCCCTCTCTACTAACACTCATCGGGATTCCTGACCTGCAGTCAGTGCAGTGTTGGATCGGAATTCCATTCTGTTTCATGTACCTTATGGCAGTGATTGGGAACACATTAATTTTAGTGATAATCAAATACGAAAACAGCCTTCATAGTCCAATGTACATTTTTCTGGCCATGTTGGGGGCCACAGACATTGCACTTAGCACATGTATTCTCCCCAAAATGTTAGGCATCTTTTGGTTTCATTTGACAGAGATTTCCTTTGATGCTTGTCTTCTACAAATGTGGTTTATTCACACATTCCAGGCAACCGAATCAGGTGTTTTACTGGCCATGGCCCTAGATCGCTATGTGGCCATCTGTAATCCCTTGAGACATGCCAGCATCTTCTCCCCAAAACTCTTGACTCACATTGGAATTGGTGTGATACTCAGGGCTGTCATTCTTGTAGCACCATGCATAGTGCTTATCAAATATCATCTTAAATTCTACCGAACCACAGTCGTCTCCCACTCTTACTGTGAGCATATGGCCATTGTGAAGCTGGCTACTGAAGACATACGCGTCAACAAGATGCTAGGTCTGTTTGTTGCCTTCACTATCTTAGGATTTGACATCAGCTTTATCACTTTGTCCTATGTTCAGATCTTTGTCACTGTCTTTCAACTACCCCATAAGGACGCAAGATTAAAAGCCTTTAATACATGCATCGCTCATATTTGTGTCTTCCTACAGTTCTACCTTCTTGGCTTCTTCTCTTTCTTCACACACAGGTTTGGTTCTCACATACCACCATACATTCATATCCTTTTATCTAGCCTTTACCTTTTAGTCCCACCTTTTCTCAACCCAATCGTCTATGGAGTGAAGACCAAACAAATCCGTGACCATGTCCTGAAAATGATCTCCAAAAGACACCCTGATCATTAGTGGCTCCTTCTGTAGAGATTTTAGGTTAGTTTAAAGTAGTAACTTTAGTATGGTGAAAAGTTACATCATGAACGAGTATCTACATCTGAAAACAATCTTTAAAGCTCAAATGCTGATAATTTAACAAATCCTCAAATACTTAAAAACTTTGGTTTGCTGTTCACATAAAGAACAAGCTCCCTTACACTGAGATTTCAAATTGTTTCTGTTACTCTTCTTTGGTCCTATTTATTTAAACCTAGATTTTCCCTTCTAGCAGCACATATTGACAGCAAAACTGAAGAAAACAGCACTTCATTCCCAGTAATTTTCAAGCACTATGAAATATATCAATATTTTCAGGCTGCTAAACCAATTCAAAGCTATAATTCTAGCTATGTTTCACTTTTTAATATTTGTTTATAAATCTATATTTTGATTTTTTGAAATCACTTATCTATTTTTGTCTACTTTCTCTGAATAACTAAATATATAAACTATGTAAAATTAGTAATATCAATATCAGAAATATAAATCTGTATGATGCTGTCCAAAGTCTATAAACACTGAGAAATTTTCACAGGAAAGCATGCATTTTCGATGCATGATACTGGATGCTTGGGGCTGGTGTACTGGGACGACCCAGAGGGATGGTACAGGGAGGGAGGAGGGGGGGTTCAGGATGGGGAACACGTGTATACCTGTGGCGGATTCATGTTGATGTATGACAAAATAAATACAATATTGGAAAGTAATTAACCTCTAATTAAAATAAATTTAAAAAATAAATAAAATGTTAAAAAGAAGAAATTTTAAGCATATTCAAAAATATACCTTTTTTATCCAAAAAATCCAATCAGTATCTAAATAGAAAACATCTTTCCAGAGAGAAATATTTTAATGATTTTACCCAATTTGAGTTTTGCTTGAAATTGGAGCTTTAGTTCTAGCATTGAACACATATCCAAATACATTTTCACTGCATTTAGAAACTTCATACTGCAAGTATCTTGAGTAGTGGAACTGTGTCTAACTGGTGCTTTTATCAACAGTAAGGTAATGCTTGAAGCATCTTCAAACTTCAGGAAAATGACATTGAATAATGAACAATCAAGACATTTTCTTGCTGTTGATGAAAGTCAATAAATATAGAGACTTTAGGGTAAAAAGAAAACTTTGAAGAAAAACATATTAAACAAAGAGAGAGATCTGAATATGTAGTTGTAAACTAATGCATAGTCAAAGAAAGAAATAACCCAACATTTCACTACAAAAAAAAAGAAAAAAGAAAGAAAAAGGAATAATGTCATTTAAGAAGCAGAAGCAGATAATTATTTTGGAATAAATAATTATGTTGAATAAAGCAGAATGAACTTGTGTCATAATGTACTTCTAAAACTGACCTCAGGTAGGTTAGATACTGAGCAGCACGTGGAATATTTGAAATGTTTGCTCTGGACCAAGGATTGAATCTGTGCCCCCTGTACTAAAAGGATGGAGTCTTAACCACTGGACTGCCAGGGAAGTTCTGCACTAAGTTTTTAATAAACTTTTTATAAGGTATATGAAGAAAGGAAAAATACACCAAAGGAAGTAATAAAGCAATATGTTAGTGAAGCTCAGATGTACAAACATTTCTTTAATGAGGTAACAAAATCGTAATTAATTTTAAATCTGTTACAGCATTAAGTGTTTCAAAAAGCTGTGGCAACCCTAGTGCATAATGAATAACTGTTGAAGACATCCACCTCTCAAAAGAAGTAAAATAGCAAATATATGAATTCTCTCCAGAGGTTATATATAGCATGTAATGTGCACAGAATGAAGATAAAAAGTTGTGATATCCCTGAATAAGGCAAATAGAATGTGATGACAATAACCAATTAATTATGCAGGAATTGGGAGAACCATATTCCAAAATATAAAGTGCAAAAATGTGCCAAAGTGCATAAATTATACTAGAAAAAAGCACATACGTTTGAAAAGCTCAATAAGAAAAATCAGCCTAGCTCTAACAACCAACAAAACCAAACACATTCCATATGCATCAGAATTCCTGGCTTTATTTATCTTCGGGAGTATGAGAAAAAACAAACAACATAAACCCTAAAATTACATCATCATACATAAAAAGTAATTTTCAAATGAGGTATGTAGGGTATAATATGATTGTGGGTTGACAGTCAAGTTTTTTAAGCCTATCATTAGCTAAAGAGACGGATAACAACGTGTAATAATTGAGCAACTATTTTTTGTCTCTTAAATAGAAGATTAGAAATAGGTCAATTAATAAGATTTGACAGTTCTGGAGAAAATATAAGCAAGTAATATAAGCAAAGTCATTACCTTTCATAAGAATAAATAGTTAGAATTCAAACATTGATTCAGGTGATTAGAAACAAGTAATATAACCACTAGTGCAGATAAATTTTCTTTGATTTTTGGAGTATAATTCTCATACAGAAAAGTGAAAATAACTAATTGTGTAAAGTTCATGAAAATAACTTCTAGATGAAGAAACAATTTATCATTCCTCATAAGTCTTATGTTGTGTTCCTTCACCATTACAGTCTTTCATTCTTCTTAAAGATAATCTCTATATTAATAGCTAAAGTAATTATACATTTTTGTATATATGTTGACAACCTAAGCATTCATTCTTAAACCTTATAGTTTAGTTTTGCTGATTTTTCAATTTTATATAATTATAAGTACATAGCATTGATTTTTTCTGTTTTTCTTCTTGTGAATTTTTGACTAGAATATTTTTTGTACATCTATCATGTTCATGTTCTTTGCTGCATAATGTACTATGGTATGAATATACTACAGTTTTTTTTTTACCCATCTTCTGTTTACAGGCATGGAGAAGATTTGATTTTGAAGAACACAATTTTAAAAATTCTTGTATATGTATCTTGGTGCACTTAGAGTGATAATTTCTGCATCTAAACGTCTTATTGCTAATTCATAGGGTACTGCCAATGCTAGTAAGTGGTTTAATGCATTTCTAAAATGTTGGTTCAATTATATTCACTGGCAGAATATAACAACCTTTATTATTGGACATCTTTACTAATATTTGATATGCTTATCATCATTTTAGCCATATGGTACATTTTTAATAGTAGTTCTTTGTGATTNTTAATGCATTTCTAAAATGTTGGTTCAATTATATTCACTGGCAGAATATAACAACCTTTATTATTGGACATCTTTACTAATATTTGATATGCTTATCATCATTTTAGCCATATGGTACATTTTTAATAGTAGTTCTTTGTGATTTTAGTTATCATTTTCAAATAAATAATCAGATTAAATCAAAATTTTACATATTTATGTTATGATACATTTAGATTTTTTCTATTATTTTTATTAATATTATGAGGTCTTTATATATTTTGATGTAATCTTTTTCTAGATTATACACATTAAAAATATTTTCTGCTCTTTGTAGAATACTTGAAATATTTTTGAAAAATAGATATCTTAAAATTATCAAATATTTAAATAAGTGCTTGTTGCTTCTGTTGCAGAAATTCAGGGACAGAAGGGGCTTCCAGGGCCCAGGATTGAGCTCTTGCTTATTACTCAGAACAGAGGCACATGTGTTGACAAACAAGAAACTTTATTGGAGAGGGAAAGGTGCACTGGGGCAGGAAAGCTGGGACAGAAAGGGTAAGGGAACCCAAGAGAACTGCTCTATTATGTGACTCATAGTTTCAGGTTTTATGGTAATGGGCCTAGTTTCTGGGTTGGCTCTGGCCAACCATCTTTCTTGGCCCATGTTTGCTCTAACTTAAGGATTATCATGGTGGCTCACACATCTCGTAGCCAAGATGGATTGTAGCATCATGTGTAATTGGCAGTACATAACATCTCCTTTCTCCTCCTTTTGGCCCCTCTCTAGATTTCCTAGTTTGTGTGTGTGTGTGTGTGTGTGTGTTTTGTTGTTGTTCAGCTAGCACCATTTCTTTTATCAGCAACTCTCTTTGTGAGACAATTCATGCAACTGGTTATCATTGTGCCTGGCCAAAGTAGGCGGTTTCAGTCAACAGTTTCAAACATTTCCACACTGATCTAAGAAATCTTTTCCTCTTATGTGTTTATCAACATAGTCATCTTATACAATGGCATGCTTTCATATTTACACTAAAATTCATTTAAAATTGCTTTTCAGTTATAGGTGAAATCGAGAGTAGTACATATTTTTAAGCTTCATTATTAAAAATGGCATGTAATTAACTGTATATATTTAAAATGCACTATCCAATGAATCTTGGCATATGCACAAGCTCATAAAACCATTACCATTATCAACCTGTGACTCTCCCAAATTGCCTCATGTGCATTTATAATGCTGTACTTGGGTAGATACCCATCTTCAGGCAACCACATATCTATTTGAAATCACTAAATGTCAATTTGAGTCTCTAGAATTTTATGTAAATGTGAGACAAGAGGGAAGGGAGCAGGCACAACTTTTGAAAGAATTTCATAGTCTGAGGACATGAAATAAACTGATAGAATCAAATGGGTCCAAGATGGCAAATGACTTGACTTCCACTAGAACTTGAGCCTCACTATAAGCTCATTGTGACACATCAGTAAGCTAAATGCCACACCCACAGGTACCATGACAATTTCAAGGCCATCAAAGACTAAAACATAGGTAGTGGCTTGGTTCCTGGTAATCTCCACCCCTTCCCCAAAATGGTTGAAATAATCCTGCTATTCATTAGCCTATGAAATTATCCATCCCATAATAATTAGCCACAACATATTTTGAGGCTGCTCTCATCTTCTGAGATGGTGCACACTCTGTCTGTGAAGTGTATTTCTCTCTCAATAATTCCACTTCTTACCTGTCAGTTTGTTACTCGCTGAATTCATTGATGAGATATCAAGAATCTGAGCTTTATTAAGTCCCAAGATCAGGTGTGATCTCAGTTTAAAGACCATGAATTCAAGTCTCAATCTGGGTTTTGGCTGAGTTCAAGTCCCAGTCAGATATACATGGTTTCAAATGCAGTAATACTATACGTAATTTCATTTTTGGTCTTTTTTTTTCCCCCTCTCACTTACCTCAATTATTTTCTAAGGCATTCATGAATAGTTCTCTTTTTTTGATGTTAAATAGTATTTTGTTTTATGGATATACCACAATTCATTTATCCTTTCCCTTATGGATATTTTTCACTTATAGATATTTTCACTTATATATTTTTATTCAGTCATGTTCATTTGCAGGGGAGAAGGAATGAACATGAGGGATATTTTGACTCTGTCACATATTGGATGAGCTCTAATGAAGCCAGAGAAGAGTAACGGAATTGAAAACATAACAGATAACCATAGTAAGATGAGATGTGACTAGTGAAAGAGATAATAGACAGTTGAAATATGATAATATCACCAGATTAGATGTACCTCACTGTGCTAAAACTATTGTTGAAACCAGAATGAGAGAGAGTGTGCTGTTAAAAATGTAGGAAAGCACATTGAAAATAATCATCATGTATAGAATATCTAGGAACTATGAAAAGAGGGTAGGGAAATGCAGTGGAGGTGGTATAAAAATGTAATTCAAATGTATTGATACATCTCTCAGTAGACAACTGCGGAGTTACATAGGTTTTCAGTTATTATGCTTAATTTCTTTAGTGTATCTTTTATTAATCATAACACTTTTGAGGGGAAAAAAAGATATATGAATGTTTTCCTGGTGCAGTACTTTGCAAACAAGTTGAAATGGAGCAGGGCCTTGTGGGGGCTGCTTTGGGAACAAAAGCACTCTCAAGTCTCCAATCCTTATTTTCAGGGGAAGGCTTCAGTCTCCAGACGTTTGTGAATTCCAAAGGGCTGATTCAAATAGCTAGTAACAAAGGAAGTGGAAGAATACAAAAATAAAGCAGTCAAGAGAAAGTGTGGCTATAAGGCAGAGCCCTCTTGCTAGTAACTCTTCAAGGGATATGTATAATAATCTGATACACAGCTTGAGTTCTACTATGGGAACTAAGGTCCCTACTCAAGTGGAGGATGGTAACTTTTTATGGACATGGACAAAGACTCCAGACTGGCCAGAAGCAGAAGGATGTTAATTGCAATTCCTAGAACAATATCCTGTTACCACACCACCAAACAATCATAAGAAAGTCACATACTCTGTAGCCTTCCCCACAAATTTGCCTTTCAAAACTCTTCCTCAAGGCCAGAGGGAGTTTGGACTTTTTGAGCATGTTCGGTTCGGTTCAGTTCAGTCGCTTGGTCATGTCCTACTCTTTGCANCCTGTTACCACACCACCAAACAATCATAAGAAAGTCACATACTCTGTAGCCTTCCCCACAAATTTGCCTTTCAAAACTCTTCCTCAAGGCCAGAGGGAGTTTGGACTTTTTGAGCATGTTCGGTTCGGTTCAGTTCAGTCGCTTGGTCATGTCCTACTCTTTGCAACCCCATGAACTGCAGCACACCAGGCCTCCCTGTCTATCACCAACTCCCGGAGTTTACCCAAACTCATGTCCATTGAGTCGGTGATGCCATCTAACCATCTCATCCTCTGTTGTCCCCTTCTCCTCTTGCCTTCAAACTTCCCAACATCAGGGTCTTTTCAAATGAGTCAGTTCTTTGCATCAGGTGGCCAGAATATTAGAGTTTCATTTTCAACATCAGTCCCTCCAATGAACACCCAGGATTGATTTCCTTTAGGATGGACTGGTAGAATCTCCTTGAAGTCCAAGGGACTCTCAAGAGTCTTCTTCAACACCACAGTTCAAAAGCATCAATTCTTCTGCATTCAGCTTTCTTTATAGTCCAACTCTCACATTCATACATGACTATTGGAAAAACCATAGCCTTGACTAGATGAACTTTTGTTGACAAAGTAATATCTCTGCTTTTTAATATTCTGTCTAGGTTAGTCATAAGTTTCCTTCCAAGGAGTAAGCATCTTTTAATTTCATGGCTGCAATCACTATCTGCAGTGATTTTGGAGCCCACAAAAATAAGGTCAGCCACTGTTTCCCCATCTATTTGCAATGAAGTGATGGGACCAGATGCCATGATCTTAGTTTTCTGAATGTTGAGCTTTAAGCCAACTTTTTCACTCTCCTCTTTTACTTTCATCAAGAGGTGGTGTCATCTGCATATCTGAAGTTATTGGTAATTCTTCTGGCAATCTTGATTCTAGCTTGTGATGCATCCAGCCCAGCATTTCTCATGATGTACTCTGCATATAAGTTAAATAAACAGCCTTGATGTACTCCTTTTCCTATTTGGAACCAGTTTGTTGTTCCATGTCCAGTTCTAACTGTTGCTTCTTGAACTGCATACAGGTTTTTCAAGAGGCAGGTCAGATGGTCTGGTATTCTCATCTCTTTCAAGAGTTTCCACAGTTTATTGTAATCCACACAGCCAAAGGCTTTGGCATAGTGAATAAAGTAGAAATAGATGTTTTTCTGGAACTCTTTTGCATTTTCAGTGATCCAGCAAATGTTGGCAATTTGATCTCTGGTTCCTCTGCCTTTTCTAAAACCAGCTTGAACATCTGGAATTGTATGCTTCATGTACTGTTGAAGCCTGGCTTGGGGATTTTTGAGCATGACTTTACTATCGTGTGAGATGAGTGCAATTGTGTGGTAGTTTGAGCATTCTTTGGCATTGCCTTTCTTTGGGATTGAAATGAAAACTGACCTTTTCCAGTCCTGTGGCCACTGCTGAGTTTT
>SJYV01046795.1:403837-425233 GCA_006410875.1 Neotragus pygmaeus | reverse complement strand
GACGGAGGAGCCTGGTGGCCTAGAGTCCATGGGGTTACAAAGAGTTGGACTCGACTGAGAGACTTCACTTTGGGAGGGGGATTCGGGATTGGGAGCTTGTGTACACCTGTGGTGGATTCATGTCGATGTATGGCAAACCCAATAGAGTATTGTAAAGTTAAATTAAAAAATAAATAAATAAATAAATTAAAAAAAAAGAAAGAAAATCCGTCTTGAATATTCATTGGAAGGACTGATGGTGAAGCTGAAGCTCCAATCCTTTGGCTACCTGATGAAAAGAGCCAACTTATTTAAAAAAAAAAACAAAAAACAAAAACACCTGATCCTGGGAAAGATTGAGGGAAGGAGGAGAAAGCGACAACAGAAGACGAGATGGTTAGATGGGATCACCAAATCAATGGACATGAGCTTGAGCAAACCCTGGACGATGGTGAAGGATAGGGAAGACTGGTGTGCTGCAGTTCATGGGGTTACAGAGAGACACAACTGAGTGACTGAACAACAAAATATATTTAAGCATATAGAAGTTTCTGTGATCAACAAATTGTGGGAAAAGTATAGATTTCCATTTCTAATAAGACCTATCTCTTTAACCTCCTATCTCTTGAGACAGGAAGTACACAATCCGTGCATTGCTGACTTCTTTTTCCCTTTATCTTTGCAAGTCTTACTTCTAACAGAGCTTGCATGCTTGCTAAGAGGCTTCAGTCATGTCCGACTCTTTGTGACTCTATAGACTCTAGCCTTCAGGTCTCCTCTGTCCATAGGATTCTCCAGGCAAGAATACTGGAGTAGGTTGCCATGCCCTTCTCCAGGGGATCTTCCTGACCCAGGGTTTAAACCCATATTTCTTACGTCTGTCTTCTGTATTGTCAAGTGGGTTCTTTACCACTAGTGCCACCTAGGAAGCCCCTTACAGAAGTTGCTAAGCAACAAAGCCCCATCTGTCCTACCATTTGCAAACATTCCTGCCTAGATCACTGATATGCACCTGGAAATCTTTGGAATGATGCTGAATGGTCAAGAGTAAATAAGTAGAGTGAATAAGAAGAGGCAGTTCTTTGCTTTATTTCCAATTGCATTTCCTTAAAAAGCATGAGATAAACTAGGCCAATTTACTCAGTCATTGAATGGAGTTCTACTCTATGAAACTTTCCAACTTGGTGTTTCTTTTCTATGTCACCTATGTGAGAATAAGAGGAATACCAACTTTTAGTGCTCCAAGAAGCACGATTGCTCTCTTTGATGAAGACAACATTGTCATCTCTTTCTGGACTCAATACATCCAATCTCCTGGAAATTGAGTGAGAAGAATATCCCAAGAAATGTTAATTTCCTTCTAGCCCCTCCTTCTTTGTCTCATGGAGTAAAATAATAATAACTCTCTGAAATTGAAAAAGTTAAATGAATTTGGTCAGCAGGGAAAAAAATGTTCTAAGCAAGTTTTTCATATAACTCAGACCAGAAAAGAACAACCTTCTCTTGCAAAGAATAACTTCTTTTCATAGCTAGGACCAGCAAAGAACATCTGGCCACTTCTCGCTCCTGTTTACGGAAACTAAGTGGATAGTTAAGAATGTGTCCTAGGTTAAATGGAAATGTTGTTATATCTTGAAGTACAAACAAGTACAAAACAATGAATGGAAATTGCAGAAAAAATAAAAGCCCAAGTCATAAAAATAAGTATGAAAACATTTTGGTATAGTCTGACTTTGAAGTTCTAGGAACTACAATTCAAAAAATTTGAGAGTCTCTTTTAGAAGATCAAGAAGTTAAGGGTAGTGAGCATCAGGCTATTGGAGATGCTGAGTAGACCTGCAGCTGTTTTAGTTGAATGAGAGAGGATCTTAAATGATTTGAAAACTATGTATCTTCATCTGTTGTATCTGAAGATACACAGTTCAAAAAGGAAGACAGTGGTTACAGGGTAGACATTAGCTCAATATAAGCTCAACTTCCTGTAAGAGTTGTACAGTAATTACACACATAGTTGTGGAAAGTATCAACATATACATAGTAGGCTGTCAGGAAGCTATACTGGATTCTGTATGAAAGGGTGATTTGATAGAACAATTGACAATACATTCCAAATATAAATATTATGAGTAGAAATAAGGGTTGTCTGGGGCTAGGGAAACACTCAGAAAACTATTCGGAGGAGATGATTTATGGAGAAATATTTTGGAAAGTTTAGAACGGCTACACTTTAAAAAGCTATCAACCAGCTTGATTTATACTTCAGTAACTAATTACTATGCAACTTTTCTGCTTTAAATATATGTATATACATATATATATATATTCATGAACCCACATTCTTATTATCCTTATAGCTGAACTTTATAGTTCATTACCAGTGTTCAGTTACTGGAAAGTGTCAAGTATTCCCAGCAACAGCCTTTGCATTGAATGAGATATCATTTCAGGTATTTCTTTTTTTTAATTATTTTACTTTACAATACTGTATTCGTTTTGCCATACATCAACATGAATCCACCACGGGTGTACATGAGTTCCCAATCCTGAACCCCTCCTCCCACCTCCCTTCCTATACCATCTCTCTGGGTCATCGCACTGCACCAGTCCCAAGCATCCTGTATCTTGCATTGAACCTAAACTGGAGATTCGTTTCTTACATGATATTATACATGTTTCAATGCCATTCTCCGAAATCATCCCACCCTCTCCCTCTCCCACAGAGTCCTAAAGTCTGTTCTATACATCTGTGTCTCTTTTGCTGTCTCACATACAGGGTTATCATTACCATCTTTCTAAACTCCATATATATGTGTNTACTTCTGTCTCCATGTATATATATATATATATATATATATATATATATATATATATATATAGTAGTTGTTGATTTACTGACTTACGTCCAACTTTTTGCTACCTTATACTCTGTAGCCCACCAAGCTCCTCTGTCCATAAGATTTCCCAGGCAAGAATACTGGAGTGGGTTGCTATTATCTTCTCCAGGGGATCTTCCCAATACAGGGATTGAACCCACATCTTCTGCATTGGCAGATGGTTTCTTTACCACTGAGCCACCATGGAAGTGCATATATATGTATGAAAAAACGGGAAGGTGTTAGTCGCTCAGTCATGTCCAACTCTTTGAAACCTCATGGACTTCAGCCCACCAGGCTCTTCCGTCCCTGGAATTCTCCATGGAAGAATACTGGAGTGGGTAGCCATTCTCTTCTGCAGGGGATCTTCTTGACTCAAAGATCAAACCCGTGTTTCCTTCACTGCAAGCAGATTCTTTACCATCTGAGCCACCAGGGAAGCCCCATATATATGCATAAACATATATCATGTGTATAGATATATATTCACACATATGCACATAATGCGTTAATAGTAAAGTGAAAGTGAAGTCACTCAGCCGTCTCTGACTCTTTATGACCCCTTAAACTGTAGCCTACCGGTCTCCTCCATCCACAGGATTTTCTAGGCAAGAGTACTGGAGTGGGCTGCCATTTCCTTCTCTAGGGGATCTTCCAACCCAGGGATAAAAGCTGGGTTTCCCACACTGCAGGCAGATGCTTAACAATCTGAGCCACCAAGGATTAATAACACATTTCTTATTATAAGTCATCTATATATTTTAATTTAATTAAAGACTGAATGTGTAAAAGTAGCATTTGACTTTGACACTTCATGAATCATTTTTTTCTCAAAGTTTTCTTTTTTCACTGTTATTTACATGGGTTCCTTTCAGTTTGTGTCTTCCAGTCAGTTTTTAGAATAAAGAAACTGAGAGGATAACTTACAATATGAGATTTTAAAGAGACTTGAATACTGAGGAACTTTTCTTAGAAATGTTTATGGAGGAGAAAAAAGCCTTGATTACATAAAATTTTAAATTTTCCAAATCTACTTTACTGTTGTATAAAATGGGGCATACTACTAACTATCACTACTTCAAACTTTGACTTATGGCATACATAAATGTATTTTGTTTCATGTCAACCTTAATATATATATGATAGGGATCATTTACTTATCATCATTGATCAATATGATTATTGAATATGACATTTCTTCCCATCCTTATTTCTGAGATAATATACATCTCCATTGTAATTAGAACAAGTTAATTAACAATAATTTTCAAATAAGACTGATGCGAAAGGCAGGGATTCTGCAATTTAAAAATTACCATCACAGGGAACTCAGAAGAAAGGCAGCATAAAGGAACTCATCTGACAAGGGCAGAGCTGTTTAGGCAGACTGAGCTATAGGGATGTGTGTGGGCATGAATGGTGACCATTCTGAATGGCAAGAGTCAAAAACATAAACTCAGAGTATTTTGCATAAAAATTAAAAAAAAACATTATTTTTCTCATAATAGCGCACTAAAAGACAAACTGAAAACTAACAAAGCAAATAATAATTTTCAAAACTGAATATTTCCATACTCTCTAGAATATTATGGAACATTATATTCATAATTTTCTTTAACTTTTTATTTTATATTGGAGTATATCTGATTAACAAAGTTGTGATAGTTTCAGGTATGCAACGAAGTGATTCAGTTATACATATACATGTATCTCTTGTTTTTGAAATTCTTTTCCCATTGAGGTTGTTACACAAAACTGAGCAGACCTCCCTGTGCTATACAGGGAGTTTTGTATACTTCAAAGTAAATATGAGGCAATTTACTTCCAATTTCTGTAGTTTAACTGCAGTTAGCCTCTACTAGTAACCCTGCTACCCCAGTCATGACAAGTACATAGCCATGATTAAGTTGCAATATTCAAAGTAAGAAAGAAAAACAAACAAATCTTGAGACACACCAGGTTTTTCTTTAACTTTTTTTTTTCGGGGGGGGGGCATTTTTTTAAGCGAAAACCTCCTCCAAAATATACACCTGCTTTTGATGATTGAATTAAATTATCTAATTTTACATATGAAGAGGATGATAATTAGAAATGGGACATATACACAAAAGATTCTCAAAAACACAGTTCTATCCCTGGCGTAACCACTAATAGTAAAACATTAACACCTCTATACCTCATTCTGCTCCCCTAAAAAGGAAGAGACTGATCAAACTGTCTGTAAAGTGTCATTTTGTCTGTAGATCCCAAGGTTAAAGTCAATTGATATTAAAGACAGTTAAGTGTTAGTTGCTCAGTAGTGTCTGACTCTTTGCGACCCTATGAACTGTAGCTTGCCAGGCTCCTAAGTCCATGGGATTCTTGAGGCAAGAATAACAGAGTGGGTTGCCATGACCTCCTCCGAAAGTCAATTAAAATATCATTTAAAAATCAATGAGCATCCCACACTACTCTAAATTTACTACAAATTGCAAATGTATATATTTGGGTGTACTGGCTAGGAAATACAGAAATGTGGTAGCTGATTCAATGTCCTTATTTATCAAACTTTTGCATTAGCTATGTAATGTAATCTATGAATATCATACATTTTACTAGATGGAATGGAATGGGCTCTCCAGACACTTTTGTTCAGTAATAAGTAGAAGTATGAATGATCTCTGTAGAGATGATTTGTGACACATAAAAATAATATATAAAATCTGCTTCTTCCATGTATATTAAACACATATAATAGTTACATGAAAAAATAAAATATTCTAAACTAGAATTCAAAAACTCATAGATGTACTATCAGTTCAGTTCAGTCACTCAGTCATGTCCGACTCTTTGCAACCCCATGAATCGCAACATGCCAGGCCTCCCTGTCTATCACCAACTCCCGGAGTTTACTCAGACTCACGTCCATCGAGTCAGTGATGCCATCCAGCAGCCATCCCATCCTCTGTCATCCCCTTCTCCTCCTGCCCCCAATCCCTCCCAGCATCAGAGTCTTTTCCAATGAGTCAGGTCTTCACATGAGGTGGCCAAAGTACTGGAGTTTCAGCTTTAGCATCATTCCTTCCAAAGAAATCCCAGGGCTGATCTTCAGAATGGATTGGTTGGATCTCCTTGCAATCCAAGGGACTGTCAAGAGTCTTCTCCAACACCACAGTTCAAAAGCATCAATTCTTTGGCACTCAGTCTTCTTCACAGTCCAACTCTCACATCCATATATGACTACCAGAAAAACCATAACCTTAGAAATTTGAAAATGTTCATTGGTTCACTTCAGTTAACATTCTACCTAATTTTACATTTAAGAAATAAGACAAATAACCCTTTCTCTCTCTGACTATAAGACTAGTAACTTTTTCTCTACCTATTTCTCTGATTTTCAAAAACTAATATAAAAATTACTTTTTATATTCTTTGCAGGTTAATCATGTTAAATTTAAAACAGAGGCAGTATAAAACAGTGGTGAAATGAAGAAAATTACTATAAATATGCCTTTAACCTGTTAAGTATTTCATATACAGTTATTGTTGTTAAAAGTCATTATTATTCACCTCTCTTGCAAATACTACCTTCCTTCCCTTAAAACACATTAACCTCTAGAACTCAAGTTTGCTTAATGAACCATCTCTGAATTCTGTTACGGATTTGTTGGGTCTTGATGCTGTAGATGATGGGGTTCATCAAGGGTGGGAAAAGGATGTAGATGTTGCCCATGAGGACATGGACTACAGGCGAGAGGTGCTTCCCAAAGCGGTGTACCATAGTCAGACCAATGATCGGAATATAGAAAACCAAGACAGCACAGATGTGGGAGACGCAGGTCTTCAAGGACTTGAGCCGCTCCTCTTGAGATGCAATAGTCAAGACAGAGTGCAGGATCAATATGTAGGAGATGAAAATGAGCACTGAATCCAAAAGCAGTGTGCAGATCACCAGGGCTAAGGCATAGAGGCTATTGAAGCGGATGTCAGAGCAGGCCAGCCGGAGTAGGTCCTGGTGCAAGCAGAAGGAGTGGGAAAGGATGTGGGGTTGGCAGTAATGGAAAAACTTGAGGCGGACAATGGGAGCAGTAATGAACAGGAAACTCCTCCCTAAAATGACCACGCCGATGTTGATGATTCTGGTATTGGTGAGGATAGATGTGTATCTTAGAGGATTGCAGATTGCGGTAAAACGATCAAAGGCCATGGCGAGAAGGACTCCAGACTCCATACAAGATAGACCATGAACAAAGAAGGTTTGGGCAATGCAGGCATCCAGACCAATCTCCTGGCTGAGCCCCCACAGGATCCCCAGCACCGTGTGCACTGTGGACAGCCCCATGCACAGGTCAGTGAGGGCTAGCATGGCCAGGAAGTAGAACATGGGCTCATGCAGGCTCGGCTCCGTACGGATCACATGCAGCACCAGGCAGTTTCCTGACAGTACCATAATATAGATGCAGGAGAAGGGGATGGAGAGCCAGGGATAGTCCCGTTCCAGACCAGGGAAACCCGTAAGGAGAAAGGTAGAGTTACTGATTTTGGAATCAGGTCGAACAGACATTGATTTCTAGACAGGAACCTCTCAAGGAAAAATGACTGCCTTCATAAAAACTCTGAAGTAACAGCTATGATAAGAATAGGATTAGTACAGTAGCTCATTAAATACACAACCAAGGCTTGTAGTTTTTCAGAAGCTAAGTATTCTCTGAAACAGAGACAAATTTAGGCCTACACATGAAACTTCCCTGTTATTAGATTTTTGGCCCCATAAGAGGTCTCAGAGGTCATATCCACAAGGTCACCACCAATTTTTACCTGAATGCCTCACATTACAGTTCTCAAATATGAGTGATCTTTTACTTGGCAAAGAATAATAATGTTTAAGCATGCAAAGTAGAAAAAGAAAACACATCTGGGTTGTTTACAAGTAAATCCTGGTGAAATAAATTGCAAAGCACAGCTATTGGGTGAAGGATTAAACTCTGCTTATTACATAAGGCACTAAGTCATTTATAACAGTCATTTATCAGTGATGTAGTCCATTCTAACACTCATGTTTCAGAGATCTAGTAAAAGACAACTGTCACTCACAGATGTAGAAATGTTCTTCCCAATCTTGAAAATCGATCATACTCCCTTTTTTTTTTCCCTTGGGTCACAGTGGTCTCTAGATTCTAAGAGAAGCAAGATTTATGCAGGTGCAAACAGTATAGGAGCCACGGGAGTAAATCCCAGATCCTGGGAGATGTTGAGGATGAGTGATGCCACATATAGAGCCTACATCTCTTGGGAAGAATGGGAGAAAACCCAATGGGAGTGCGTTCACAGCAGACTTTCACTTCACCAGGTTTTGAATAATATTGCGAGTCAGTTCAGTTTAGTTACTCAGTCGTGTCCAACTCTTTGCAACCCTGTGGACTGCAGCAGGCCAGGGTTCCCTGTCCATCACCAACTCCTGGAGCTTGCTCAAACTCATGTCCATCAAGTTGGTAATGACATCCAACTTTCTCATCCTCTGTTGTCCCCTTCTCCTGCCTTCAATCTTTCCCAACATCAGGGTCTTTTCCAATGAGTCATTTCTTCACATCAGGTGACCAAAATATTGGAGTTTCAGCTTCAGCATCAGTCTTCCAATGAATATTCAGGATTGATTTCCTTTAGGATGGACTGATTGGAGGCCCTTGCAGTCCAAAGGACTCTCAAGAGTCGTCTCCAAAACCACAGTTCAAAACATCAACTCTTCAGTGCTCAGCTTTCTTTATAGTCCAACTCTCACATCCATACATGACTACTTGGAAAAATCATAGTTTTGACTAGATGGACCTTTGTTGGCAAAGTAATGTCTCTGCTTTTTAATATGCTGTCTAGGTTGGTCATAGCTTTTCTTCCAAGGTGCAAGCATCATAGTTGTAGTCACCCTCTGCAGTGATTTTGGAGCCCCAAAATGTAGTCTCTCAGTGTTTCCATTGTTTCCCCATCTATTTGTCTTGAAGTGACGGGACCAGATGCCATGAGCTCAGTTTTCTGAATGTTGAGTTTTATGCCAACTTTTTCACCCTCCTCTTTCATT
This sequence comes from Neotragus pygmaeus, assembly GCA_006410875.1. Lineage (NCBI taxonomy): Eukaryota > Metazoa > Chordata > Mammalia > Artiodactyla > Bovidae > Neotragus > Neotragus pygmaeus. The sequence continues at coordinate 416,329 of SJYV01046795.1, read as the reverse complement.
GTCATCAAATTTACACACATACACACACAAAATTCTCACCTTGGGAAATTTGGAAATGAGATTTAGACAGAGAGATCCAAGAAGCTTTAGTAGTTTCTTTTCTCCCTGATTGATGTTTACATTTTATTTGAAGGGGAGCAGATACCTTTTATATAAAACAAGCTATTGCTATTAACGTCAGATTTCATTTGTTTCCCTTAACTTCAGCTACAAGCTCTCTTGTTCTTTTTTGAATGCATGGCCTAAGTATTCAAAGAGTTCATGTGCTAGCAAATACAAAACATTGCTTAAAGTCACATAATTTTGCATATGATTGATAATTCTTATAAGCCAGTTAAAATCAGATCCTCTGTTTTCATAATGATCATATTAAGGAAATTTTTATTTATTTATTTATTTTTACTATGCACTAGGAGGGCTTCCCTGGTAGCTCAGATGGTAAAGAATCCACCTGCAATGCAAGAGACCCAGATTCAATTCCTGGGTCAGGAACGTCCCCTGGAGAAAAGATAGTCTACCCACTGCAGTATTCATGTACTTACCTGGTGGCTCAGGTGATAAAGAATTCACCTGCAATGCAGAAGTCCTTGGTTTGATTCCTAGGTTGGGAAGATCCCCTGGAGGAGGACATGACAACCCACTCCAGTACTCTTGCCTGGAGAATTCCCATAGACAGAGGACCCTGGCCAGCTACAGTCCATGTGGTTGCAAAGAGTTGGACATGACTGAGTAACTAAGCAGAGTACAGCATAACTTATTAAATTATTAACATTCTAATTATAATTCTGTAGTTTAAAATATTTAGTTCAGCAAGAACAGACCTAGCATATATTGAAATCTGAAATACAACTGTATACTTTATTTTCCCAATTCTCACTCATTTGAAAATATGAAATAATATCAGCTATTCAAAATATGAAATATAATCTATTTTTCTATCAGCAAGTTTTCAGAATATTTTACAAAATATTAACTCCTACGGATCCTGTGGTGTCTCAGCCAGGAAGTCAGCCTGGATACCTGCATTGCCCAAACTTCCTTTATGCATGGCCTCTCCTGGAGTCCATGCATAGTCTAGAGTCCTTCTTGGCATGGCTTTTGATCATTTTACAGCAATCTGTAATCCCCTGGGATACACATCCATATTAACCAACACCAAGATCATCAAAATCAGGCTTGGCATTTTAATTAAGAGTTTTATGTTCATAATTAGGAGTTTTATTTTCATTGCTCCCATTATCCATCTAATGTTTTTCGACTGCTGCCATTCTTACATACTCTTTCATTCTTTCTGCCTTCACCAAGACCTGCTGAGATTATCCTGCTCCGACACCCGTTTCAACAGTTTCTATGCCTTGGCTCTGGTGATTTGTACTCCTTTGTTTGATTCCATATTAACTAGTGAGTCCTACATTCTGATCTTGCACTGTCATCCCATCCCAGGAGGAGTGGTTCAAGTCCTTGCAGACCTGTGTCTCTCACATCTGTGCTGTTCTGTTTTTCTATATTCCAGTCATCAGTCTGACTATAGTGCACCACTTTGGGAAACACCTCTCTTCTGTGGTCCATGTCCTCATGGGCATCTCCATTGTCTTCCCAGCTCTGATGAACTACATCATCTACAGTGAAGACCCAACAGATCTATACCAGGATTCAGAAGTGGTTCTCCATGAAAAGGGAGTGAAACATTTTATATAAAAAGCTGGTTAGTTTCAGAAAACTTTTGGTAAAGAAGGAAACTATATTGAACATTAAGACTTTATATGACATGTCATTATCACATGAAAATTTTAAAGATTTATAAATATCAAGAATGGTAAAAACCCTTATTTCTCAATTTACTCATTAAGTATAAGGTTGAAAGTTCTGATCATAGATTTATTCATCAGAGATCCCTATCATTTTTGTCTAGGAAAACATAATATTTACAGTTATCCAGAAAAAAAACCTTGTCCTGCAGGAAATATCTCCAAGACAATTTTCCGAAGCCATATGCTATGTTTGTCAGTGAAGGCACAATTTTATCACCACTTGGTATGACTGCTTTGATCAACATAGAAGTTACAACTGGTTTCTAACTTTAAATGATGTTTTCAGATTGGTTCACTCATGAGCTGTTCAAAAGCACCATCAACCTTCTCTTCTTATTAAAGCATCAATTAATAACTTTGTATCTAGCTTCTGAGAGGAACTCTTAAAATTTTATTTATTTATTTATTTTTTGAGAGGAACTTTTATCACTATCAGTTTAACATCTATAAATGGTTACCAATCTCACAATCTTAATTCTAGTCTTTGATGTCCTTTAATTCTAAGACTGTTGTCCTTTCCAGCTCTGAATAAATGCTCCACTTAAAGTGAAAGAGGAGAGTGAAAACCATCCATATGTCTTCTTTAGAGAATTGCCTATTTAGTTCTTTGACCCATTTTTTTATTGGGTCATTTATTTTTCTGGAGTTGAGCTGCATAAGTTGCTTGTATATTTTTGAGATTAGTTGTTTGTCAGTTGCTTCATTTGCTATTGTTTTCTCCCATTCCGAAGACTGTCTTTTCACCTTGCTTATAGTTTCCTTTGTTGTGCAGAAGCTTTTAATTTTAATTAGATCCTATTTGTTTATTTTTGCTTTTATTTCCAGTATTCTGGGAGGTGGATCATAGAAGATCCTGCTGTGATTTATGTCGGAGAGTGTTTTTCCTATGTTCTCCTCTAGGAGTTTTATAGTTTCTGGTCTTACATTTAGATCTTTACGGATGGCTAACAAACACATGAAAAGGTGCTCAACATCACTCATCATCAGAGAAATGCAAATCAAGACCACAATGAGGTACCATTTCACACCAGTTAGAATGGTTGCAATCCAAAAGTCTGCAAGCAATAAATGCTGGAGAGGATGTGGAGAAAAGGAAACCTTCTTACACTGTAGGTGGGAATGCAAACTAGTATAGCCACTATGGAAAACAGTGTGGAGATTCCTTAAAAAATTGCAAATAGAACTGCCTTATGACCCAGCAATTCCACTGCTGGACATACACACCGAGGAAACCAGAATTGAAAGAGACACGTGTTCCCAAATGTTCATTGCAGCACTGTTTACACTAGCTAGGACATGGAAACAACCTAGATGTCCATCANAGTAATACTCCATTATGTATATGTACCACTGCTTGCTTATCCATTCATCTGTTGATGGACATCTAGGTTGTTTCCATGTCCTGGCTATTATAAACAGTGCTGCAATGAACATTGGGGTATATGTGTCTCTTTCAATTCTGGTTTCCTCGGTGTGTATGACCAGCAGTGGAATTGCTGGGTCATAAGGCAGTTAAAAAATGAAAAGTAGAAAATGATTTTGCAGACACTGGCCATCTCTGGAGGGTCTAATGTTTGAGTTACAGGAAAAAAATCTATGAGATATTTAGACTTAAATTACACTAAAGCCTCCAGTTTTCACTTGGAATTTATTGGGAGCTTATTGGGTTTCAGTACATTCTTTTTAATAGGACTCATAGTCTCATTCTGGAGATGAACATGAGAGTGAACAGGGGCATTTGATTTAATAACACTTAAATTCTCAATAGTCTTTAGGCAAACATGTACCTATTTTGCAGCACAGTTTTGCTTATCCATAGTAGGGATAAGTTAATGTCAAAAATAAATAATATTCAATTTTACTTCAAGAAATATGTGAGCTATGGGCAGAGATAAATGTAAAACAAAAAAGCACTAGTAAGTTTAAGTCAGTGCAGTTCAATAAGAGAAAGTGTACTATGAGTAAAGGGAAGTGTATTTTTAGGAGAATCAAATTTATTGACATAATGAATGGTATAAATGTAGATCATTGTTTTAGAGCAAACATGGAGATGGAAAGAGATTATTTCTTTTCTGTCTTTAGATGGGATGGTAAGATAAGTACATATTTAAAAATGTTTTCCATAGAATAGGAATTTTCAAGTAACATAATTCGTAACAATTTCAAAGCCACAGTATTTAATATTGTATAAAGACAAGGTTCATTACAAACAAAGCTAGTGGAAGTGATGGAATGCCAGTTGAGCTATTTCCTAAAAGAGNCATATTTAAAAATGTTTTCCATAGAATAGGAATTTTCAAGTAACATAATTCGTAACAATTTCAAAGCCACAGTATTTAATATTGTATAAAGACAAGGTTCATTACAAACAAAGCTAGTGGAAGTGATGGAATGCCAGTTGAGCTATTTCCTAAAAGAGGATGCTGTGAAAGTGCTGCACTCAATATGCCAGCAAATTTGAAAAACTCAGCAGTGGTCACAGGACTGGAAAAGGTCAGTTTTCATTCCACTCCCAAAGAATGTTCAAACTACCACACAATTGCACTCATCTCACACGCTAGCAAAGTAATGCTCAAAATTCTCCAAGCCAGGCTTCAGCAGTATGTGAACCATGAACTCCCAGATGTTCAAGGTGGATTTAAGAAAGACAGAGGAATACCAACATCCACTGGATCATCAAGAGAGTTCTATGTAAGAAACGAGGCGCCGGTCTATGTTCGATGTAGGATGCTTGGGCCTGTTGTATGGGGATGATCCAGAGAGACGTTTTGGGGCGGGAGGTGGGAGGTGGGAGGGGGATTCAGGATTGGGAGCTTGTGTACACCTGTGGTGGATTCATGTCGATGTATGGCAAAGCCAATAGAATATTGTAAAGTAAAATTAAAAAAATAAATAAATAAATTCACACACACAAAAAAGCAAGAGAGTTCCAAAAAACATCTACTTCTGTTTTATTGACTACACCAAAGCCTTTGACTGTGTGGATCACATTAAACTGTGGAAAATTCTTAAACAGATGGGAACACCAGACCATCTGACCTGCCTCCTGAGAAATCTGTATGCAGGTCAAGAAGCAACAGTTGGAACTGGACATGGAACAAAAGACTGGTTTCAAAGCAGGAATGGAGTATTGTCACCCAGCTTATTTTAATTCATATGCATTAATTCATATGCATTTAATTTCATANGAGAAATCTGTATGCAGGTCAAGAAGCAACAGTTGGAACTGGACATGGAACAAAAGACTGGTTTCAAAGCAGGAATGGAGTATTGTCACCCAGCTTATTTTAATTCATATGCATTAATTCATATGCATTTAATTTCATAGTCATGAGAAATGCTGGGCTGGATGAAGCACAAGCTGGAATCAAGATTGCCAAGAGAAATATCAATAACCTCAGATATACAGATGACACCACCCTTATGGCAGAAAGTGAAGAAGAACTAAAGAGCCTCTTGATGAAAGTGAAAGAGGAGAGTGAAAAAATTGGCTTAAAGCTCAACATTCAGAAAAATAAGTTCATGGCATCAGTCCAATCACTTCATGGGAAATAGATGGGGAAACAGTGGAAACAGTGACAGACTTTATTCTGTGGGGCTCCAAAATCACTGCAGATGGTGATTGCAGCCATGAAATTAAAAGATGCTTGTTCCTTGAAAGATAAATTATGGCCAACCTAGATAGCATATTAAAAAGCAGAGACATTACTTTGTCAACAAAGATCCGTCTAGTCAAAGCTATGGTTTTTCCAATAGTCATGTAAGGATGTGAGAGTTGGACTATAAAGAAAGCTAAGTGCTGAAGAATTGATGCTCTTGAACTGTAGTGTTGAGAAGACTCTTGAGAGTCCCTTGGACTGCAAGGAGATCTAACCAGCCCTTCCTAAAGGAAACCAGTCCTGTATATTCATTGGAAGGACTGATGGTGCAGCTGAAACTCCAATACTTTGGCCACCTGATGTGAAGAACTGACTCATTGGAAAACACCATGATGCTGGGAAAGATTGAAGGTGGGAAGAGAAGGGGACGACAGAGGATGAGATAGTTAGATGGCATCACCGACTCAATGGACATGAGTTTGAGTAAACTTTGGGAGTTGGTGATGGACAGGGAGGCCTGTTTTGTTTCAGTCCATGGGGTCACAAAGAGTTGGACACAACTGAGTGACTGAACGGAACTGAAAGATAAGGTGGTAAGTTTAGGCTTATTGGATTTGTTAATTGTTAACATTTGGGGGGTATTCACTATGTTTCAGCCACTTTTTAAGGCAAACTCATTTATTTTAGTATATTTTTATTTCCATGAATCTTCTCATTTGTTATAGAAACCATTTGAGTATTCTTTCTTTCCATCATCCTTATAAGAAAACCAAGAGGAGAGGTTAAGTAATTTTTTGAGATGGAGACAAAGCATCTCTTAAGTAGAACAGCCAGAATTTCTACCTAGTGAATGCTATTGTTCAAATATTATCTCTCACAAAAATAGCCACCACTTGTTAGATGCTAACTATATACTCATATATATTATGTATATATAATACTCAAAACAACAAAACAAAAGTAAAGTATATTTCTGTTACGCACATTTTAGAGGTAGGAAAACTGAGATATAATTTAAAGGATATAATTCCCTATGCCTACATGATTTTCCTCAGTAGCATTCAATAGAGCAGATGCAGAATCAAAGGATTTAGATGCAAAGTTGGTATTTTGCAAAATAGACAAGAAAAAACAGAAAGGAAATAAGATATTTGAGTATTCTGATGAGCAATATTTTGCAGTTATGTTTCATAAAGTCTGTTTGTCTAGAGAAAAAGAATTTGAGCTCAGTACTAAAATTTGGAAGAAGATTAGGTGGTGGTTCCTTTGATTCAATATTTTGGAATTAATGTTTTCAGAGGAGCATCATATTATAGATGATAATAGATATACATGTGATGATATAAACTGTAGTGTAACTTGTTGTTGGAGGAAGGAAAGTGGGAATAATAAATGAACAGTGGGATTCATCTGTATACAGTCCAAAGTCATCTATTAATGTAACAATAAGGCAGGTTTGATTATTCAGGCCTAACAGTACTTCAGAATGGATTTGTGTTCTAGTTATTTTTAGACATCAAAGAAGATGATGAAGAGTGTTTTTCATGGGTGATTTGAAAGTGAAGTGAGATGAAAAATAGTGCAAGGGATGAGGCTCTTAATCACTCTCCATTTTATCCCAATTTAAGAGAAGGGCATATTTAAGAAAGTTTCCATTTTATGTTTCTTATCACCTCTTTCCCTTTCTTTTTTCTTTAAAAGATGAGAGAATGGGCTGGAATTTTGTGAGATGAAACTATAGATATGAGGTTAATCTTTCATTTCTCTAGCTTTTTTATTGGAAAAAATGGTATTAATTATTTTTCAAAGTATAATTGTTTTCTCTCAAGCCCTAGAAACTTAAGGGGCTAAAAATATAGATTTGGCATACATAAATTGTTGTTCTTTACTATTTTAATATACTTGACATTTCTTTAATGGTAGCAAACTTTGGAATAACAATGACATCTAGAAAGAAAGCAAAGCTCAAGGCAATATATACATTAGCACATTTGCTTATGAAGAAGAAAAATAGGTTTGAATTTATGTCTGTCACTCAAAAATGTAGTCATGGAGTGCTATTTTCAATGTCTCAAAAGAATTTCTTCCATACCCAGTTAAGATGTAGCGTGCTAGAGTCATTTGGAGGTAAACTTATGACTCCAAACTGCTGCTTTATAGAAAGAAGCACCATAAAAAGTAAGAGAATCTAATATCTTTGATTAGACTGGAGAATGCTTGAATTTGATGATAAAGAGATATTTAGGAATCCTAGAACCAACACTCCCCTCACTTGTTGACACAGAGCATTAGGTGCTGGTAGCTCAGATGACAAAGAATCTGCCTGTAATGTGGAAGATCTAGGTTTGATCCCTGGGTCAGGAAGATCCTTTGGAGGAGGGCATGGAAACCCACTACAGTTTTATTGCCTAGAGAATAGCCATGGACAGAGGAGCCTGGTGGGCTACAGTCCATGGGTCACAAAGAGTCAGACACAACTGAGTGACTAAGCACAGTACAATGTGATATTATCAGGCATAAAAGATGCTTCAGTTAACATGAAATCATTGACAGTGTAGTTGCTTCCACAATAGAAAGTGAGTAGAATACTAGAGACATAAAGTCTTTAAGATATGTTTCTTTCATTTCATGTTTTATATGATAGTAGAGTATTTAAAGCAAGTAAATGAATAGTTTCCAAAGGATGTAATAGCTGTCCGCATCAATGTATATAAAAGGTATAAGCTTATTGCAAAGGAAGGGTCATTAATTGTTCAAAATGGAGAGCAAAGAGATTTAGATAATGTTCATCAGGGATTAAAAAGATAAGTAGAAGTTTATCAAGTAGATAAGGGAAAATAGAATCAAGTCCAACGCTAAAAAAGGTCTAAAAGCATAGAAGGTAGTATGATCCCAGAGCTGCTGGAAGCCCTGAATACCCTGAAGGAAGGCATGGCAAGATGGAAGGCTGGAAAGAGACTGGAAAAGGATACAGCATAGATTACGTTTTTTAACATAGAATTTTTTTATTAAAATTTTTTTGAGTAAGAGGATGCACTTAATGGTAAGATTTTAAGCAAGCTAAACTATATTTGACTTTCGAAGGATAGCTGATAATACAAGATGGACTTTATAAGCAAAAATATAAACTTCCATAAAATATGTGGACAGCATTGAATATCATAGCTGAAGGAGATGGAGATGGATGAGATATGCTATATTTGATGGATAGTAAATAATTCAAATCAGCAAGGTTTAACAGTTGCTTGATTTTAGTATTAAAGTTGCAAGATCAAGGAGCAAAGGTAACTCTGAGATATTTTTATCTAAATGACTGTGTGCATGCTCTTGCCAGCATATGAGATACACTTAGATGGATAGTGGAGCTTTCTGGGAAAATGTGAATATTGTTTGGGATATCTTGAAGAGCGATTATATAAGACATTGTATAAACAGCTAGTTTTAATCCGTAATAGGTAGTCTGCAAAACAGCATTTATTCTTCTAGCACCATGTTTTCTGAAGGGGCAAAATTCCATGTAAGGGATTCTCTGCTAACTGACCGGAATGCAATGCCAAAGTCTGGAAGCGGAAGAAAAGTTGTATCTATACATTTCAGAAACAGATAAAATGACAGAGCAGCAGGAAGTTGTAAATCTGTCTGCTGAATATAAAGTAATGAACAACCTAATCAATTTCATTCAAAATAGGCCTAAAATAAAATTGAACAGACTCTCCAGAAGATCATGCTCTTGGAGTTATTCTCTGCAATTCCCTGAATGTAGTTTGGTCCCTTTAAGTAAAAGCTATTTAACATCTTTCTCTTTGTATTATCTTATAAGTAAATTCATTGACAAGTAAAGATGCATTTGGTAATGTCACAAGCAATTAAGTTTATATCTTTAATCCTAAGAAATTTTCTTGGAGAGAATTCATGTTTGTATTTCTATGTGTATTGTCTAGCTTGTGGTACACCTATTCGTCTACCAAACAGTCATTTGAGTTTTTGGGTCTTTCAAAAGCAGAAAAAGTTCTGAAACATGAAAAAAAAACCTAGCAAGGTATCAGTTACTCTTCTTATTAAATTTAAATCTCATTATTTATATACTCAATACTCCTAGTTTCTCACCTTAAGTCCTTACCTCTGTCTGAATTTATAAGACTCATTTCTGTTGTAGTAATCCACTAAGTTTGGGTTGCTATACTTTAGGTAAGGTTTAATATCTAAAGTCTTCTAAATACTTTTAATGACTAATTTAAATTTGAATTCTTATATTCTTACAAGGGAATACCTCAAATACTGGGTATAGGTCCATATATATATATATATATATATATTAATAAGAGAATGCTCATATTACATTCAGAACATTTTTATCTACACATGTAATATTTGAAAATTCAAACAGAATAGTATTTTCAATAGGAATATTTATTAATATTTAATGAGCTTGCATATCAGTGTTATGCTGGAGAAAGATTCTAGATATATTAGCAATTTGAATCTTTTTTAAAGTGTGTCTTATGAAGACAGAGAAGCACATCCCAGAATTATGATACTAGAAGGAAACTCTGTCCTAGGAAGGTTAGAAGGCATTTATCACAACAAAAAGACAAGGTCAGAGCAAGAATCATAGGAAGATACTTGTGACAAGGAGACCTTGAAAACTGAACTGTAGCTGCTTCCTTTTTCACTGCCATTAAGACAGGATGGATAGCAAAGCCAGAGGCAAGAGTATGAAACGGGTGGGCAGAACTCCAGCCAAGCTTATATTATTCTGTGTTCATTTACAGCAGTGTTTTAATTATCTGAAAGGATAAAGAAGTAAAATTTTCAAAAAAAAAAAAAATTGGAGGATGTGGGAAGTAAAATTTGCAACTGTTATTTTCATCTCTTAAAATGCTAAACAACTTTACATGTAAATCTTCTAATTACATATCATAACTTTTAGGGAATATTGAACAAAATTAAATAGTCTTTATGGTTTAGAAAAGCCAGTTCATCATTATGACTGAAAACATAGTATAGGCTGAAAAAAATTGTGTGGATTAACACATGTAGTTACATAAGTACTTATTTTTTAGTTACATAGAAAGACCAAGTTGTGTAAGTATAACCATGGCAAAAACTTGTATTTAGAGAATATACATTTAAAATTCGAATGGCCTATTTTCATTGTTCTACTGTTTTCAGCAGGCATTCCACACTTTTAAGATATGCTTCTGATGTACTTTTTCTGAAATAAAAATGCATTAACCAAGAGTGAGGGTAGGAGTTTATTTTTAGTGTTCAGAAGAATTTTGGTTCCACTTAAATTGTTTGTATATCCTTTTCTTCTTTCCTGATTTTTAGTTTGTCTGTGAACTAGTACATTGTTAAAACTACAATTGCCTTCTGTGTGTGTGCTCAATCATGTCTGACTCTTTGTGACCCTGTGGACTATAGCCCTCCGGGCTCCTCTGTCTTTGGGATTTTCCCAGCAAGAATACTGGAGTGCATTGCCATTTCCTTCTCCAGGGGATCTTGGCAACCCAGGGATCAAACACATATCTCCTACATCTCCTACACCAGCAGGCAAATTCTTTATCACTAAGCCATCTGGGAAGATCAACTGCCTTTTGTATAACCTGTTAATTTTTGTGTGCATGAATATATCTCTGTATATTTCTATATGCATTTTCACACTTGATCAAAAATTCCCTAAAAATAGTGCTTTGTGTTCTTTCGCACAACCCAGAAAACAGTTCTTTTGATTGTCTATGTCACACAACCTAGGCATGCAGAAGCAGAAATTTTATCATGACCTGCTTACTTATTAGATAATAAAAATGAAAGAATGGAATACAATAAAACTGTAAGTCAGGAGAAAAATTTTAAATAACAATTCAGTCTTCTTAACTGCAGATAAAATATTGGAATTTAATATGGTAAAGTGATTTACGTATCCATAGGAGAAAGCAATGGCAACTCACTCCAGTACTCTTGCCTGGAAAATCCCATGGACAGAGGAGCCTGGTAGGCTGCAGTCCATGGGGTCATGAAGAGTCGGACATTTACTGAGCGACTTCACTTTCAATTTTCACTTTCCACTTTCATACATTGGAGAAGGAAATGGCAAACCACTCCACTGTTTTTGCCTGGAGAATCCCAGGGACGGCGGAGCCTGGCGGGCTGCTGTCGATGGGCTTGCACAGAGTCGGACACAACTGAGGTGACTTAGCAGCAGCAGCAGCAGCAGGATAAAAGAAGTTTTTGAGAAAAGTCAGCTCCTCAGAAAGACCATTATAAAGTGTCTAAAATTTCCATATACAGGACCATGGAAGAATTAATCTGTCATCCTGCTTTTGGCTCATAGGGAGATTCACTTGCTTATTTTTATCTGAGCATGGGAACTGTCCAGTTTTAACATGGCAGACAATGCTACTCATCACTACATTTCATCTTTCTTCTTGGTTGGTATTCCTGGGTTGCAAGATTTTCACTGCTGGATCGGCATTCCTGTCTGCCTCCTGTTTTCCCTGACCCTGCTGGGGAACAGTATAATTATCATTACCATCAAACTAGAGCCAAGCCTCCACCAGCCTATGTATTTCTTCTTTTGCATGCTGGCAATGAATGATTTGGCCCTTGCCTCTTCCACAGCACCCAAGATGCTTGGCATCTTTTGGTTGGATGCACACTGGATTGACTTTGATATCTGCCTAGCACAGTTATATTTCATCCACACATTTTGCATAATTGAGTCAGCCCTCTTAGTTGCCATGGCCTTTGATCGCTATGTAGCTATTTGCATCCCACTACATTATACAACCCTCCTGACAACAACAATGGTCATTAAAATGGGCCTAGCGAGTGTGGTCCGAGCTATCTTCCTGGTTTTGCCAGGTCCCTTTCTCATTAGAAGACTACCATATTATACCAAATATGTCATCAATCATGCCTATTGTGAGCACATGGCTGTGGTGAAATTGGCTAGTGCAAACACCCATGTTAACAGAACATATGGAATCTCTGTGGCCCTTTCAGTGATAGTATTGGACCTCGGGTTCATAGCCACATCCTATCTCAAAATCCTTCAGGCGGTCTTCCGGCTCTCCTCTCAG
>SJYV01046795.1:308402-393857 GCA_006410875.1 Neotragus pygmaeus | reverse complement strand
CTTTGCCTTTAACTTCTCTTTTCTCAGCTATTTGTATGGCCTCCTCAGACAGCCATTTTGCCTTTTTGCATTCCCCCCCCCCCCCGCCTTGGGGATGGTCTTGATCCCGCCTCCTGTCCAGTGTCACGAACCTCTGTCCATAGTTCTATATAAGAATAAATATATGTTCTAATCTGTCTAGATATTTAAGTCTGTATAACCCTAGTAACAGAAACAGATAAAACTTTAACAGAAAAGACCAATTAGATTAATATCTCTCATGAATATAGATACATAAATCTTCAATCAACTGTTAACAAATAAAATCTAAGAATATATAAAAAATATTACATTACATCCAAGTGAGATTTATTCCATGTGTGCAAGATTGGTTCAATATTTTGAAATCAATGAATGTTACCCATCACATCAACAAGCTAAATCATATGATGATATGAATCAATGCAGTAAAAACTATTTGTGTGTGAGGGAGGGATAAGAATCCAACAGCCAGGAGGAGAACAAGATGGCAGAGGAGAAAGTGGACATGGAGTAGATCTCTCTCTATGGATGCATCATGAATACACCTTCAGACACAGAAATGCATGCAGAACACCAGCTGAGAGTGGAAGGAGTACCTGACCAGCAGAAAAGAATATATAGAACCACCCCAAACTCAGTAGGACCAAGTAACTGGGGGGGAAAAATAAGCATGTTAGTAGGACTGGACCTGCCCTCAGTGGGTGGGGGAACTGAAACAGGGGTCCAATCCCCACATTGGGTCAAAAGTCTGAGTCAGAGGAGAAACATTTTAAGGTCAGAGCGAAACAGCTGATCTGCGGCAGCCTAAATGGGATGAGAATCAGACAGTCCTTGTACAGCCATACATACTTCAGACAGGGATGCTGGTCCCCTGGAAGGTGCAGCAGCTAGGAGCTGGAGTTTAGGGATTGTTTCACAATCCCAGGGTGAGGGCTGCTATCTGTGGAGAGATGGAGCAAGGGGATGTGAGGGAGGAGATTGTGGTGGGAAATGCCTGTGGAGGAAAGCTGAGCAGCCATGGAAACAAGGAGATACTGTTGAGTCATGCTTAGGGGGTGGAGCCATCACCATAGCCTCTCTCCCCACATGCCAGCACCTACAGGTGAATAACAGAGAGCTGACCCATCAAACGCCTGGTGCACTGAACTACAGAGTAGGACCGCACTCAAGGGGCCCCTTTAAGTGCCTGATGCGCTGATCTACAGAGTAGCACCTCAGCCAGGGGGGCCTGTACATGTGCCTGACACACCGAACAACAGAGATGGATCCCAGGCAAGGGAGTCCTCAAAGTGCCTGAAGAGGTGGAGCTACGGAAAAAGACTGATCACCAGCTACAAGAGGCTCAGTAAAAGACTCTGACACGGCCATAACTTCTGCGGTGGAAGGGGCCCATGTCCCTGCACACTTTGTGCCACCAGGGTCCCCGCAAGCCAAGCAGCTGTGCTACCTTCACGCTCAAATCTCACAGGGGCAGAGCTGCCACAGGCAAAAAAAATCTTGCGTCTATGTATGCAGGGTCACTGCGGTCATGTCCAATTCTTTACAACCCTGTGACCTGCCAGGCTTCTCTTCAGGAAGGAGGGTTCCTCAGGCAAGAATACTGGAGTGTATTGGCCAATACTGGTTTCCATACCCTGTTAGAGCACTATGTTTCCTGCTGCCTTAGGCGCCAACCCTCCTGAGTACCTGGTGCTGTCAGAACCCCTCCAACCCAAGTAGCTGCACCACCCCCACACCTGGCCTTCACAGAACCAAACCCAAGTGCTCAAGGAAGCCTCAGGAGCAATCCTGAGTGGACGACCTACAGGCAGAGGTGGAAATAAAACCACAGTTGAAACCCAGGGGCGTTGTGGATAAGCAAGAAGACTCAAAAGCTTTCCACCAGCTGTACAAGCTGCAGATTAAAGTCACATGATCAACTAAACAGATTATTTTTCTATGGAATATATAAAAGGACACTGAGAGCTCCCACAAAAGAAAATGCACTAGTTCTGATAGCTGAGGACATTGGAGGCAAGAAGGCAAAAGAGTAGGACCAGATTAGAATCTGAGCTGCCCCCACAGCAGGTCCAGAGATCAGCACAGTGTTGGAGGGCATCCTAGGGAAGTGAGGTAGACTGTGACTCCAGAGAGGCAGAAGACACTGGCAGCAGTGACTCAAGAAAAATATATATTATTCTTATGTTTTAATTTGTTCTGTAGATTCTTTTGGATTTTTCCCCTGCCATTGTAATTGTCAGTTTTATTGGCACTACGAAATCTAATTAAGCTTTTGAGCCTTTTTTTTTGTTCCTTAGTCACATTTTTTATTGTTGATATAAACCTCTGCCTCTACATTGGTCTTTTGCAGTTCTCTGGAGTTTTCCTTTTTTTCTCTCTCTCTCTATTTTTAATATCAGTTTTAAATTTATTATCTTTTTTATACATTTATCCCTTTGTTTGCTTTTCCTACTATTCTTTTCCCCTTGCAGTTAATCTTTAATGTATATAAATTGTATCTACCTCTATTTAACTTTGCATATATATTCTTTTTTTCCTTTCCTCTCAACGTATTTGTTAGTTTTATTTTCATAGCTTTATTCCTCAATTGGCACCTTGCTTTAGTTTTGTTTTCCAGTTTATGCTTTAGTTAGTTTTGTTCTTACTTGGTAGATATAATTTTTGGTTTCTTTTCTTCACTGGGTCAATCTATTGTAGTTTATTTTTGTTGGACTGTTTTGATTTTGCTTATAGGTGTATATGTGTATATTCAGCCATACTTTTTATTGTTCCTAAAAACCTCTGTCTCTACTTTGGGCTTTTGCAGTTTTGTAGAGCTTTCCTTTTCTCTTCTTTTGATCACTTTATAATTTTATTTTATTTTTTATTATGGGATACATTTTTTTTTTACTTTATTTTACTTTACAATACTCTATTGGCTTTGCCATACATCTACATGAATCCACCACAGGTGTACACGAGCTCCCAATCTTGAATCCCCCTCCCACCTTCCACCCCACAGCGTCTCTCTGGATCATCCCTGTGCACCAGTCCCAAGTATCCTGCATCCTGCATCGAACATAAACTGGCGCCTCGCTTCTTACATGACAGTATACATGCTTCAATGCCATTCTCCCAAATCATCCCACCCTCTCCCTCTCCCTCAGAGGCCAAAAGTCCGTTCTATATGTCTGTGTCTCTTTTGTTGTCTCACATACAGGGTCATCATTACTATCTTTCTAAGTTCCATATATANACATGATAGTATACATGCTTCAATGCCATTCTCCCAGATCATCCCACCCTCTCCCTCTCCCTCAGAGGCCAAAAGTCCGTTCTATATGTCTGTGTCTCTTTTGTTGTCTCACATACAGGGTCATCATTACTATCTTTCTAAATTCCATATATATGTGTCAGTATACTGTATTGGTGTTTTTCTTTCTGGCTTACTTCACTCTGTATAATAGGCTCCAGTTTCATCCATCTCATTAGAACTAATTCAAATTTATTCTTTCTAATGGCTGAGTAGTACTCCATTGTGTATATGTACCACAGCTTGCTTATCCATTCATCTGCTGATGGACATCTAGGTTGTTTCCATGTCCTGGCTATTATAAACAGTGCTGCAATGAACATTTTTCAATGTAAGTTAAAAATATTTTCAAAGAATGATAATTTCTGTTGCACTTAATTGTGTATATTGGTCTCTCACATGTTTCAAGGGGAATCCAAATAGATTTGATACCCTACATCATCAGCTTAAAGATAAATAAGTTTCTTGAACAGAAATTTTATGTCACTCCATTTATTCTTGGACTTAAATTTACATGCCAGATAACTATACTTAGAATTCTTTTTCTGATCATGATCATATATCTTTGCAACATAAATATTTAGGTAAATTGAAATTTATTTTTTCTAAGTTTGGCCTGAGCATGATACTCTTTCTAAATTATTTTTGAAAGAAACTATCTTCCGGATTGAGTTATCATCATAATGACTTTTTTCTGCACAATTAATTAAAATAAAAGATAATTAAAATTTTTGATGAATGACTTTTAAACATGATGTAAAATTTTAAGGAAACTTATCTCCTAATAAAACTAATGGATTTTTTTCTGTCCAGTTAATTTGTGAGTCCATGAATAAATGTTGCTCATTGCTAGAATAAAATAGGACTGAGCATCACTTTAGAGCTTCCCTGGTGGTGGCTCAGGGGTGAAGAATCCACCTGCAATGCAGGAGCCACAGGCGACCTGGGTTCATTTCGTGGGTTGGGAAGATCTCCTAGAGGAGGGCATGGCAACCCACTCCAGTGTTCTTGCCTAGAGAATCCCCACAGACAGAGGAGCCTAGTGGGCTACAGTTCATGGGGCTGCAAAGAATCTGACCCAAGTGAAGTAACTTAGCATGCATGCATTCATGAGCATCACTTTTATTTATATTTCTGTTTTCTAGATAAAAGCACCCAAAGTCATGTTCCCATATAAATATGTAAGAATAGAAGGAGTTTTGTTATATCAGTGACAATGAATTTTTGAACTTCTTCCAAGTTATACCTCCAAATCATACCCTTGTCAAATATTTGATAGCATAGTTTTGTGTTATCACAAATGATTTTTAATAACATCTTAGCTAATAACTTCAATTATGTTGAAATTAAGGAATGGAAAACTACCTGATTACCAAATAAATTTATTATCTAGTCAGTAGAGCAATTTTCTTTCCAAGTTTCTGGAATGTATTTCAAAAAAGCTTTATCAAAACTTGTCAATGGATAATTAACTATTCCCATCACTTTTTACTTTTGTGGATTTTGTTGAATATGATATATTCAGAAAGGGTTGGAAAACAGAAATGTCATTAATTTTAAAGTTCTTTTGTCAACTCAATACTTTTTATTAAAATGCTTTAATTTCTTCCCCTCACATTTGTGTGTACAGATAGAGAGAGAAGGATATGGATATGAATGTCACAACCTTGAAGCTTTAGACTTAACCCCTGCTATTTATGGGAAATGTGTTGACTGTCAAATTTGCAAAGCCAGTGTTGACTGTTAAACCTGTCCAATGAGGCTTTTTCTCAATAAAAATCTTTGATTTAGGTGCACTTTTCATTCAGATGCCCATCCTAGGGACAACTGTCTTCTCTCCACCTTCTAATTGTGAAACACATAGGTGTTTAAGGCATGAAGTCTTGCCAAAGATAAGTGCTCAGATGAAATAAGGCTCTGGGCTTTGCCATCTCCTGTTCCATTATGCTCCTGGCTTTGATCTCTAGGGATTCTCATTTAGGAGTGATGATTATGCAGAATGGAAATGATGATGTCCTTTGGCATCCTGGAGCTTTATAAATCCTGAGACAATGCACCATAGTAGGATTAGGGTAAGTGAAAGTTGATCTTTCTTTCCTTTTTTTTAAATTTTATTTTTACTTTATTTTACTTTACAATACCATATTGGTTTAGCCATACATTGACACGAATCCACCATTGGTGTATACGAGCTCCCAATCCTGAATCCCCCTCCCCGCTCCCATCATCTCTCTGGATCATTCCCTGCACCAGCCCCAAGCATCCTGTATCTTGTATCAAACATAGGCTGGCGCTTCGATCTTTCTTTCTTAAAAAAAATTTTTTTTATATTGGAACATAGTTGATTAAAAATGTGTTAGTTTCAGATGTACAATAAAGTGATTCAGTTTTACATATATATGTATCTTATTTTTTTTCAAATTCTTTCCCCCTTTAGATTATTACATAATATTGAGCAGAGTTTCTTGTGCTATACAGTAGGTCCTTGTTGATAATTCTAAATATAGCAGTGTGTACATGTCATTCCTAAAGTCCCAATCTATCTCTCCTACCTACCTGTTTCCCCCGGTATCCATGAATTTGTTGTTTAAGTCTGTGAGTTTCTTTCTGTTTTGTAAATAAGTTCATTTGTATCATCTTTTTTAGCTTCTGTACATAAATAATGTATTTGTCTTTCTCTGTTTGACTCACTTTACTTAGTATCAGTTCAGTTCAGTCACTCAGTCATATCTGACTTTTTGCAGTCCCTGTCCATCAACAAACAAGCTGCGGAGCTTTGGTGATGCCATCCAACCGTCTCATCCTGTGTTGTACCCTTCTCCTCCTGCCTTCAATCTTTCCCAGCATCAGGGTCTTTTCAAATGAGTCAGCTCTTCGCATCAGGTGGCCAAAGTATTGGAGTTTCAGCTTCAGCATCAGTTCTTCAAATGAACACCCAGGACTGATCTCCTTTAGGATGGACTGATTGGATAACACCACAGGTCAAAAGTATCAATACTTCAGCACTCAGCTTTCTTTATAGTCCAACTCTCTCATCCATACATGACTACTGGAAAAACCATAGCCTTGACTAGATGNATGCAGGATGCTTGGGGCTGGTGTACGGGGATGATCCAGAGAGACGTTGGGGGGTGGGAGGTGGGAGGGGGATTTGGGATTGGGAGCTTGTGTGCACCTGTGGTGGAATCATGTCGATGTATGGCAAACCCAATAGAGTATTGTAAAGTTAAATTTAAAAATAAATAAATAAATAAATTTTTTAAAAAAAAAAGAAAGAAATAAGGCAAACTTATATTGGGATAAAATGTGAGACATGAATCACATGCAAATTTATTTCTGCAAATTTAAACTGGGAAAAATTTTACCTGATTCAATAATATCCAAAGACTGAAAGCTGCTATGATTATTTTTCAAGTTATCAAAATTGGAACAATTAATATCTATATTTCAAATATATGACAAAATTTATTTTATCAATATTGTTCCAAGAAAATAAATCAGAAAGTATCAAAGCCATGAACATAAAGCTTAAACTATACTATATATTGAAAAAGTAACTATATTTGTTCAGTGGAATTCAGTTTATCATGTCATTTCCAATGAGAAATAACCAGTTTTAATATATTTATTACAAACCACCTTTGGATACTATCATACGGCTCTGTTTTCTGTCTGCTCCATTCAATCTGCTATGTAAGTGATTCGCTGTTGTTCTAGTCATTAAGTCATATCTGACTCTTCTGTGACCTTTTGGAGGGTAGCGCACCAGCTGCCACTGTACATGAGATTTCTAGGCAAGAATACTGGAGTGGGTTGCCATTTTCTTCTCTAGAGGATCCTCCCATCCCAGGAATCCAACCTGCATCTCATTCACTGGCAAGTGGATTCTTTACACTGAGCCACCAGGGAAGTCCATGAAAGTATTAGTGTATGTTATAAAAGACACTTGCTGGCAATTTCCATATGTAAGCATTATTTAAATTCCTTGGAGGTTTATTTTTCTCTCACATATTTAAAATAGGCACATCATTCATATCACTGTTTCTCCAAATATTTCCTAGAACCCTGAAAATCAACCCAGTATGACGTTTACCTTTTACTCATACTGGTTGATCACAGATTCTCTTCTTCCAATAGGGTTGTGCAAAATTATCTGCAGGATCATGGAAATCCACTTGTAAGTGAGCCCAAAATGCAGTCTATTGTTATACTATTCCCTTAGTCCCTTAGAGCTGCAATTCAAATGCTTATTTGCTTGCTTTTCTAAATCACTACTCAACTTTGTTGAGGAAAGAATGCAAGAATCTCTCTGGCCATTTCTCTGTCCCTCATTAAACTTTCATTTTCAATTGCCTATACACTCACAAAAGTTTAATACAAGGCCCATATTGTCTTAGTTTATCACTGCTGATTTTACTACCTTTTCCTGATTCACATTCTTCTCAAACTTTATATTCATGATATAACATATTAGCTACACTTTTTCCCCTGACACAATCTCCTTGCTTCTGGGATTTGCATGGGGTTTGCAAAGAGCTGAAAACTGAAGTGACTGAACTCAACACAACTCATTATCATTCCTTTACCTTTTCTCTGATAAATTGCATATATATAAATAAACCTATATATATGTGTGTATATATATATATATATATGTTTATTAGTTTTCCCTCAAAACATGTATTTTAATCATGCATTAATTTAGCAGTTATTTCCCTTATGATAAAATATATTTCAGGTTTATACACAATTGTTTTAATAGGTGCTGTGATCTCATTGTGAAATATGGTATAATCCTAAATGAATCCCCATGATTTGCTATATATTTTAAAATCAATTTAAGTGATTTTTGGACCATTTCCATGAGACTTTGCCTCTATAATTTTTGAAAGTTCATGTAGCTGAAGAAAATTCAAAATTATACTCTATCCAAATACAATGAACTTTTTAAAGGACTCTTCTATGTTGATTATTTGTGCAGTGCTTAAAACTATTTTGTCTATAAAATAACAGTTTTGTCTCTATAAACACAGTCTATTTGTGTTTTTCCTTCAGTCTCAAGACACTCTTCTCCTTTGTTGCTTTTTCTGACTCCCTTTATTTCGTTGATGCCCTGAATTCCATTGAAACCTGTATTCTTCCCCATGGTTCTTTTTCTTCTCATCATATATGGCTCTCTACCCAGACATTCTGTCCAACCTCAGAGTTTCACTTACAACTGACTATCACTAAATAAATAATCATACTTCAATAAATCTAACCTGAACACTGGACACATATGCTTAACCAGCTCCACAGTCTTCCATGGTGGCTCGGAAGATAAAGAATCTGCCTGTAATGCAGGAAAGCTAGGTTGATCCCTGGGTTGGGAAGATCCCCTGAAGAAGGAAACAGTTACCCACTCCAGTATTCTTGCCTGGAGAATTCCATGGAGACAAGAGCCTGGCCAGCTACAGTCCATGAGGTTGCAAAGAGTTGGACACTACTGAGAGACTGAATGTTCATGCAAGGAGTTTCAAGTTGGTGAAATCTCTCTATTTCAGGGATCAGGGGGAAGCCAAATTGGATTTGGTCTTTAAATTCAGTTATCTTTATTTGATCCAGCTTTGCCTGTCCTGTAGTCAATGTACTTCAATAGAATTTACACAAAGGTCTTTTATTATATATAATTACATACAGGAGGAAAACCCCCCTCAATTTCTCTAGAAGAAAATTGGAAAACGATTCATTCCATCAGACCCAATCACACATTTAGTGACTAAATGCTTTAGCAATAAGATAAACAATTTTCATATATATATTAATAATAAGCCAATTTTAATAAATTATCATCCTAACAAATTTATCAGCTATAATGAAGTATATGCTAGAATTCTGCAAACTAATTTAGAATTCTAGTTGTACTTACTAGACTTTCCTCTGCTTGTTATATTTCCTATAAGTTTCCTCCTACCATTTGTTTGACTTTCCCATCAGACAAATACCATTGATTATTAAACGTTCAACCCAAGCATTACCTCCTCTATGAAGAGTCTCATGACATTCTATTTAAAATTCAAAAGTATTTGTTTCTGGCCTCAATATGTGACTATTTATTGAAAAATATAGGAGAAATGCAATAGTATTTTATTTTTCTCAGATATGTTTAATATCAAAAGTGTGGAAAACAATGCATTTGCAAATTCATTTGCCCTGCTTTCAGATATATATCTGCAAGGAGAAGGTGATGAATTAGGAAAGGTAAATAACTAGTCAAAGAAAAATATTAGGAATCTAATTACCTTAGTATATAAGTTTCCTTTGTTTTTATTTCAGTATTATTTTTAATACATAAGGTAGGATATATACTTGCTTTAGCTGAAGATATGAAGAGATTCATTATGGGTGAGAAGGGGAAAGAAATCCAAAAAATGCTAACCTAACCAAGAGGAACTCAGTACGATTTATTATTCTCCTCATGTTTTATGTGAAATCCTGACAACTAAAGTATTCATTATTCTCTTCTTGCGATTTCATAAGAGAATCTCTTTATACACATTTATAGAGTCCAATTTCCCACAGTCTCCTTTGATCCTTCCTCTGTGTACATCTCAGAGGCACCTAGAAGAATATATACTCACAAGCTCAGTTCTTCAATCTTCTTACATGCATGCACTGGGATGGTAATATAATTGCACATGCAGTTATAAAGAAACTGTTTCCAGTGAGACAAACAAAGGACACATATTATATCAGCAGTTCAGCAAGGGCATGATGTAATTCTCTTGAGAAATGGAGTTAATAACAAATTATAAACAATAGCATAATTTTTCCAGCTTTCAATGGCTTCTAAATGCATGAATACTGGACAACGTAGTAAGTGTCAATTCTAGGACTCTATTTCCAGTATATTCTGAGACACATAATTTCACTTAACAAGGCTGAGAGAAGTGGAAATAGTGATAAGAACTGACCATAATACTTTTGAAATCTCTTTCTAGGAGATTCCATGGTTTGTTTGTTTGTTTGTTTGTTTAACGTATATAAACTTTTTATTTCAAGAAACCACCTTGGTGGTTTTCACACAGTCAATTTTGACACAGTTGATATTAGGTAATTCCCAATATATAGGATCAGCTACTCAACCTGTCAAATAAACTGGGCCTTACAGGCATTTTAAAAATTAAAGTTTCAGTTCAGTTCAGTTGCTCAGTCATATCTGAATCTTTGTGACTCCATGAATTGCAGAACGCCAGGTCTCCCTGTTCATCACCAACTCCTGGAGTTCACTCAGACTCACGTCCATCAAGTCGGATGCCATCCAGCCATCTCATCCTCTGTCATCCCCTTCTCCTCCTGCCCCCAGTCCCTCCCAACATCAGAGTCTTTTCCAATGAGTCCACTCTTTGCATGAGGTGGCCAAAGTACTGGAGTTTCAGCTTTAGCATCATTCCTTCCAAAGAAAACCCAGGGCTGATCTCCTTTAGGTTGGACTGGTTGGATCTCCTTGCAGTCCAAGGGACTCTCAAGAGTCTTCTCCAACACTACATTCAAAAGCGACAATTCTTCAGCACTCAGCTTTCTTTACAGTCCAACTCTCCCATCCATACATGACCACTGGAAAAACCATAGCCTTGACTAGATGGACCTTTGTAATGCCATAAAGAAATCCTAATAATAAAACGCTTACTCCTTGGAAGAAAGGTTGTGACCAACCTAGATAGCATGTTGAAAATCAAAGACATTACTTTGCCAACAAAGGTCCGTCTAGTCAAGGCTATGGTTTTTCCATTGGTCATGTGTGGATGTGAGAGTTGGACTGTGAAGAAAACTGAGCGCTGAAGAATTGATGCTTTTGAACTGTGGTGTTGGAGAAGATTCTTGAGAGTCCCTTGGACTGCAAGGAGACCCAACCAGTCCATTCTGAAGGAGAACAGCCCTGGGATTTCTTTGGAAGGACTGATGCTAAAGCTGAAACTCCAGTACTTTGGCCACCTCATATGAAGTGTTGACTCATTGGGAAAACTGGTGCTGGAGGGATTAGGGGCAGGAGGAGAAGGGGACGACCAAGGATGAGATGGCTGGATGGCATCACTGACTCGATGGATGTGAGTCTGAGTGAACTCCGGGAGTTGGTGATGGACAGGGAGGCCTAGAGTGCTGTGATTCATGGGGTCGCAAAGAGTCGGTCAGGACTGAGTGACTGAACTGAACTGAAAGATGTTTATGTCCTAATCTCTAGAACTTGTGAATATATCAGTTTAAATATTGAAAGGGAATTTGCAAATGGATTAAGTTAAGCATCTTACATATAAAGAAGTTTATGCATTATCCAGATGAAATTAATAGGGAAACTTCTAAAGGTCAAAATCGGAGAAGGTAATGGGTCAACAGAAGCAGAATCACATTAGGAATACAATCTAAGGAATGTAGACAGTCTCTGAAAGCTGAAACAGGCAAAGAAACAGATTCCTACTTAGACTCTTTAGCAGAACAGAGACCTGGTAACCCATTTTAGACTTCTAACCTCCAAATCAGTAAGGTGATAAATCTATGCTTCAGCCCAACAGATGTGCAGTAATTTGTTACAGTGATAATAGAAAACTAATACAGAGATATCTCACAGTCATTTGAAGAAACAGTTGCTGTTTTCAAAACAGGGCAAGATTAATCCTGTAGAAATTATTATATTGATGACCTATGGAGAAAGAAATGGCAACCCACTCTAGTATTCTTGCCTGGAGAATCCCACAGACAAAAGAGCTTGGCAGGCTACAGTCCATGGGGCCACAAGAGCTGGACACGACTTAGCGACTAAACCACCACCACTTTGAATTTGATGATTTAAATCCTGGTAGCATTCTGTCTGTGGTTGTAATATCAACATAGCACCATTGGTGAAGTGGGTATTTTCAGACATCTTAGTAACTGGATTCTAAAGCTTTGGAAACATAGAAATGAGTCAGAAATGTCTTCTAGAGGAAACAGCTAGAGGTTGCAGAAGGATGAAAGAAACACGTAGAATATTTCTGCATAATGTTAAAGATTCAATTTGAAAAAAAATAATTCAAACAATATATTCAATGTTGTTATATAATGGGTCTAGATATCCTTATGGACTCATGGTGCTGTGATTTTACTGACTCAAATTCTCTGCAATGGGGTGATATTTAGCGTTTGCTTGGCAGATGATGAGAGCATTATTTAGCATAGTCCTCATCTAGAAGGGAAAAAAAATAATAATACACTCATCGAAAAGCAGTTAGCCAATTATTTGCCTATGTAGATAAAAATTGCAATCATGTATCTCATTGCTCACATGAATTGAAAGATAATTCCATATGTATCCAAATGCAGACTATTCTGGATAAGCCCATGCAACTTAGTGCTTTTGTGTCCCATAAACAAGGATGGACTTGATTCATTCACCACAAATGTGAAGCTCATTTTCTTCCTAAAAATACAAAAAGGCATGGAAAGAAATATCTAACCGTGCAAGTAGATTTATTCAGTATTCACTTATTCATTTGTTTTTTTAAATAAAACTTGTTTTGATATTACCCTCTGACTCATGGCTAACTGTAGTATTGAGGATGATGTGTGGCAGAATCAATACGACATTATAAAGTAAAAAAAAAAAAATAAAGAAAGAAAGAAAAGAAAAATAAATCTCTTAAAAAATAAAATAAAGATAATCATTAAAAATGATGAATTCATCAAATCACAATGATGTACACTTTAAATATCTTAAAAATACAATGCCATACAGAAATCCTAATGATAGCTAGCCAGAAGCATCTTTTCAGCACAGGGAACTCAGCTCAGTGATCTACAATGAACTCGAGGGATGGGAGAGAGGCTTAAGATGGAGGGATATATGTTTACTTATAATTGATTCATGTTGTTGAATAGCACAAACCAACACAACATTGAAAAAGTTATCTTCCAATAAAAAATTTAAAGATTTTTTTTTAAATTTCAAAAATAAAACCACATACTAACTTTCATAAAAAAAGCTGAGTCCTGAAGAATTGATGCTTTGGAACTGTGGTGTTGGAGAAGACTCTTGAGAGTCCCTTGGACTGCAAGGAGATCCAATCAGTCCATCCTAAAGGAAATCAGTCCTGCATATTCATTGGAAGGACTGATGTTGAAGCTGAAACTCCAATCCTTTGGCCACCTGATGCAAAGAGCTGACTCCTTTGAAAAGATCCTGATGCTGGCAAAGATTGAAGACAGGAGGAGAAGGCAATGACAGAGGATAAGATGGTTGGATGATAATACCGACTCAATGGACATGAGTTTGAGTAAACTCCAGGAGTTGGTGATGGACAGGGAAGCCTGGTGTGCTGCAGTCCATGGGGCCACAAAGAATCAGACACGACTAAGTGACTGAACTGAACTGAACTAACTTTCAAAAAAATATTTAGTAAAAATGTAGAATGAAGAGTATTCATGCAATAATGTCATCTTAAGAGCATAGAGAGAGATTAAGAAGACAATCTTTGCAATAGAGAAATTATTGATTTTCTTATGTCAAAATTCCTTCAATAGACTTCCATAAGGTTGCTAATAGGGAAAAATAACTAGATGAAAGGGAAAGTTCTGCATCAGTTTCAGATGATATTTACATCACCACTAGAAATGAAGGAAACCCAATTTCATTGCATTATATGTTTTGACATGCTGCTGCTGCTGCTGCTAAGTCACTTCAGTCATGTCTGACTCTGTGTGACCCTATAGACGGCAGCCCACCAGGCTCTACTGTCCCTGGG
Source organism: Neotragus pygmaeus (assembly GCA_006410875.1). Classification (NCBI taxonomy): domain Eukaryota; kingdom Metazoa; phylum Chordata; class Mammalia; order Artiodactyla; family Bovidae; genus Neotragus; species Neotragus pygmaeus. The sequence goes on along the minus strand of SJYV01046795.1, from coordinate 379,790 downwards.
ATTTTCCAGGCAAGAGCACTAGAGTGGGTTCCCATTTCCTTCTCCGAAGCATGAAAGTAAAAAGTGAAAGTGAAGTCACTCAGTCGTGTCCGACTCTTAGCGACCTCATGGACTGTGGCCTACCAAGCTCCTCCGTCCATGGGATTTTCTAGGCAAGAATACTGGAGTGGGTTGTCATTGCCTTCTCCAGTTTTGACATGAACATTACATAAAAGTCTGAACCATATATGTATTTTCAAAATTTTAGTTAGTTAGAAATAGATCTAGATGATTAAAATATTGATGAACTCAGGGTAACACAATTTTTATATGATAATCATGCTTAAAGAATATGTCCATAAAATATAGAGACATTCCTTGTCATGTTCATAAGAATTATGATTAATCTACAACAAATTTCACAAGCCTATCCTGGAATGTAGACTAGAAAAACTCAATGCTCATCTTTATGGTTAGCAAGACATGTAAGTTCTTTATATTCAAGCCCTCATAAAAGAACAAAAAGTTATAGAAAATAGTACTCAACACGTAAATGGTTGCACAAATAGGAACTAGCATATTGTGTTGACATTATAGTATTCTTACTGATAAAAAACAAAGAGTTGCACTACATTTTCAGAAAAAACCACTTCTTCATCCTGCTTTGAATCTGTTGGGTCTTTATGCTATAGATTATTGGATTCATCATGGGAGGAAAGAGAATATAGATGTTTCCCATAAGGACATGAACCAAAGGTGAGAGATGCTTTCCAAAGCGGTGTACCATAGTGAGACCAATGATGGGAATGTAGAAAACCAGAACTGCACAGAGGTGGGAGACACAGGTCTCCAGAGCCTTGAGCCTCTCTTTTTGAGATGCAATTGCCAGCACCGTATGCAAGATGAAGACATAGGAGATGAGAATAAGGACAGCATCCAACAACAAGATACAAATCACCAGAGCCAGGGCATAGAAGCTATTGAAGCGAATGTCAGAGCAGGCCAGTCGGAGTAGATCCTGGTGCAGACAGAAGGAATGAGAGAGAATGTGAGGTCTGCAGTAAGGAAAGAACTTCAAACGGATAATGATAGGAAGAATAGACAAAGAGCTTCTTGCCAAAATGGTCACCATGAAGTAAATGATCCTGCTATTAGTCAGAATGGATGTATATCTCAGAGGATTGCAAACTGCTATAAAGCGATCAAAAGCCATGGCAAGAAGGACTCCAGACTCCATGGAAGATAGTCCATGAACAAAATAAGTCTGGGAAATGCAGGCATCTAGACCAATCTCCTGGCTGAGCCCCCACAGAGTCCCCAGCACCGTGTATACTGTGGACAGTCCCATGAACAGGTCGGTTAGGGCCAGCATGGCCAGGAAGTAGAACATGGGCTCATGCAGGCTCGGCTCAGTACGGATCACATGCAACACCAGGCAGTTTCCTAGGAAAACCACAGCATAGATCAAAGAAAAGGGAACTGAAAACCAGGGATAGTATTGTTCTAGGCCAGGGAACCCTGTGAGAGTGAATATCGAAGAGTTGATATTGGAAGCAGAAGAAGCAGACATGAATGTTTGAAAAATGATTTCCAAGTTAAAATAAATATTTATTCAAAATTTTGTTTAAACTGTCTGCTGCCTATAAGAATAGTCAGATATAACACAGCTTCTTGGATTATCACCCAGGGAAAGCTGATTGTAGAAATCCCAGGGAGTGTCAACTCTGTATTAGAAGTTACAGCACAAGATGACTTCATAGGGAACCTCCTTGGTATTAGTCTCAGAAGTTAGAGAAGATAATCAAGATCCTGGTGATTTTAGGCAGAGTGAGTCATAAACTTCATTCCCTTTCAATCTCTCTGAGAGACTAGAGGCACACAAGCCAGGTGACGGTGACTGCAGTTATTGAGAGCACAATGCTGTCCTGCTCTGCTGCTCCTGAGAAGCCTCTGCACACTCTCTCCATCCCAAGTCCTTGAGCCCAGGCAGTCAGAGTGTTCATATTTATGAGGAAGGAAAGTAGAGGACTAATTGTGTGAGCCCAGAGAACCTATGCTCCTGGGACACCTGTGTCCCCTCGGGTGAATGATGCAAGTGAGAGATTCTGTGTGATCACTTAGAAACTAGTAGTGCCCTGGAAATGTGAGGAATAGATGAATAACTGCAGGAGTCCACAACTCTTTTTTAATCTTAGAGGAACATAACTGCCTGGACTGAAAATTCAACACTTACTCAAAAGGAGAAGGCAAAACATGAACATTCATGGGAAAATAGAATATCAGCATTCTGAAGCATTTTTCTTGACTCGTTTTCACTTTGAAATAAGAAATATGTTTTAGTAAGTCTTATTTATTATTTTATTATTTACTTATTCATTATTTATTGCTTTATTCTTAAAGAGATGGGAATACCAGACCATCTTACCTGCCTCATGAGAAATCTGTATGCAGGTCAGGAAGAAACACTTAGAACTGGACGTGGAACAACAAACTGATTCCAAATCAGGAAAGAAGTACGTCAAGGCTGAATATTGTCAACCTGCTTATTTAACCTACATACAGAGTACAGTATGCAAAATGCAGGGCTGGATGAAGCACAAGTCAAGATTGCCAGGAGAAACAGCAACAACCTCAGATATGCAGATGACCACCCCTATGGCAGAAAGCAAGGAAGACTAAAGAGCCTCTTGATGAAAGTGAAAAAAGAGAGTGAAAAACCTGGCTTAAAACTCAGCATTCAGAAAACTAAGATCATGGCATCCAGTCACATCATTTCTTGGCAAATAGACTGGGAAACGATGGAAACAGTGAGAGACATTATTTTTTGGGGCTCCAAAATCACTGTAGATGGTGACTCTAGCCATGAAATGAAAGACACTTGCTCACTGGAAGAAAAACTTAGCCAACCTAGACAGCATATTAAAAAGCAGAGACAATACTTTGCCAACAGAGGTCCTTCTAATCAAAGCTATGGGTTTTCAAGTAGTCATGTATGGATGTGTGAGTTGGACTATAAAGGAGGAGCACCAGAGAAATGATGTTTTTGAATTGTGTTGTTAGAGAAGACTCTTGAGAGTCCCTTGGACTGCACAGAGATCCAACCAGTCAATCCTAAAGGAAATTGGTCCTGAATATTCATTGGAAAGACTGATGCTGAAGCTGATGCTCCAATAATTTGGCCACCTGATGTGAAGAACTGACTCAGTGGAAAAGACCCTGATGCTGGGAATGATTGAAGGCAGGAGTAGAAAGGGACACAGAGGATGAGATGGTTGAATGGCATCACTGACTCTATGGACATAAGTTTGAGTAAGCTCTCGGAGTTGGTGAGGGACAGGGAAGCCTGGTGTGCTGCAGTTAATGAGGTAGCAAAGAGTTTGACATGACTGAGCAAGTGAACTGATTTATTGTTTTTCTCTAAATTTTTTTGTTCTTTTTTTTTTTAGTTGATCTTTCTGTCTTCTGAACTGTAGCGAAATATGTCTTTTTGACAGGCATAATAAAGAGAACCATATAATATTTTTTAAAAAATATGCTATAATAATGACACACATTTGGGCTTCACAGGTAGCGCTAGTGGTAATAATACACCTACAATGCAAGGGAAATGGATTTGATCCCTGGGTGAAGAAGACTCCCTGGAGGAGGAAATGGCAACCTGCTTTGGTATTCTTGCCTGGGAAATTCCTTAGACAGAGGAGCCTGCTAAGTCGCTTCAGTCATGTCCAACTCTGTGCGACCCAATAGACGGCAGCCAACCAGGCCCCACCATCCCTGAGATTCTCCAGGCAAGAACACTGGAATGGGTTGCCATTTCCTTCTCCAATGCATGAAAGTGGAAAGTCAAAGTGAAGTCACTCAGTCGTGTCCGACTTTTAGTGACCCTATGGACTGCAGCCTATCAGGCTCCTCCATTCATGGAATTTTCCAGGCAAGACTACTGGAGTGGGGAGCCATCGCCTGGCAGGTTACAGTTCATGGGGTTGCAAAAATCAGATAAGACTGAGCACATACACATATTGCTAAAACATTCAATTAGGGTTAATTATACTTAGTTCATCATGCACTTATCTATGAAATATTTAATATATTTTCTCATCTTCACATGTGTATAATTATTGTAAAGTGCTTTATATGAAATTTTAGATACCTTTTACTCAATTTATTTTTCTGAGACAATTCAGTAAATCTTTTCTTGTTTAAAAGTTTCAATATAGCACAAAAAACAGTTTTCTTGATTCATTTAGAGTAAGTTTCTTATATGATGTCTCATGATCCTCAAATTCCTTAGTATGTGTTTTCTACAAATAATGACAATCTCCTACATGACAATAATACAACCATCAAGTCATGCAATTAACATTGACACATTACTATCATTGAATTTGTAGAACCCAAGTCTGTATATTGTCACCCTGCTTATTTAATTTATACGCAGAGTACATCATGAGAAACGCTGGACTGGAAGAAGCACAAGAATCAAGATTTCTGGGAGAAATATCAATAACCTCAGATATGCAGATGACATCACCCTTATGGCAGAANGTGTGGTGTTGGAGAAGACTCTTGAGAATCCCTTGGACTGCAAGGAGATCCAACCAGTCCATTCTGAAGGAGATCAGCCCTGGGATTTCTTTGGAAGGAATGATGCTAAAGCTGAAACTCTAGTACTTTGGCCACCTCATGCGAAGAGTTGACTCATTGGGCAAGACTCTGATGCTGGGAGGGAATGGGGACAGAAGGAGAAGGGGACGACAGAGGATGAGATGGCTGGATGGCATCACTGACTCGATGGGCGTGAGTCTGAGGCAACTCCGGGAGTTGGTGATGGACAGGGAGGCCTGGCATGCTGTGATTCATGGGGTTGCAAAGAGTTGGACATGGCTGAGCAACTGAACTGAACTGAATGCACACACAGATTTCTCAGAAGGCAGGTAAGGTGGTCTAGTATTCCCATCTCTTTCAGAATTTTCCAGTTTGTTGTGATCCACATAATCAAAGGCTTCAGTGTAGTCAATGAAGCAGAAGTAGATGTTTTTTCTGGAATTCTCTTGCTTTTTGTATGATCCAACAGATATTGGCAACTTGATCTCTGGTTCCTCTGCCTTTTTAAAATCCAGCTTGAACATCTGGATGTTCTCATTTCACATACTGTTGAAGCCTAGTTTGCTGAATTTTGAGCTTTATGTTGCTAGTTTGAGAGGCTACCGCAATTGTGTGGTAGTTTGAACATTCTTTGGCATCGCTTTCCTTTGAGACTAAAATGAAAACTGACCTGTCCTGTGGCTACTGCTGAGTTTTCCAAATTTGCTGGCATATTGAATGCAGCACTTAACAGCATCACCTTTTAGGATTTGAAATAGCTCAACTGGAATTCCATCACCTACAACAGTTTTGGTTCTGGTGATACTTCCTAAGGCCTACTTGTGTTCAGACTCCAGGATGTCTGACCCTAGGTGAGTGATCACACCATCGTGGTTATTTAGATTATGAAGATCTTTTTTGTATAGTTCTTCTGTGTATCCTTGCCACCTCTTCTTAATATCTTCTGCTTCTGTTAGGTCCATATCATTTCTGTTCCTTATTATGCCCATCTTTGCATGAAATGTTCCCTTGGTGTCTCTAATTTTCCTGAAGGTATCTCTAGTCTTTCCCATTCTATTGTTTTCCTCTACTTCTTTGCATGGATCACTTAGGAAGGCTTTCTTATCTCTCCTTGCTATTCTTTGAAACTCTGCATTCAGATCTATCTTTCCTTTTCTCCTTTGCATTTAGTTTCTCTTCTTTTCTCAGCTATTTGTAGGGTCTCCTCAGACAACCATTTTTCCTTTTCGCATTCTTTTTCTTGGGGATGGTTTTGATCACCATCTCCTGTACAATGTTACAAACCTTTGTCCATAATTATTCAGGCATTCTGTCAGATCTAATCCCTTGAATCTATTTGTCACTTCCACTATATAATCGTAAAACATTTGATTTAGGTCATATCTGAATGGTCTAATTCCCTACTTTCTTTAAGTCTGAATTTGGCAATAAGGAGTTCATGAGCTGAGCCACAGTCAGCTCCTGGTCTTATTTTTGCTCACTGTAGAGAACCTCTCCATTTGACTGTAAATAATACAATCAATCTGATTTTGGTATTGACCATCTGTGTCTCTTGCATTGTTGGAAGAGTGTATTTGCTATGACCAGTGCGTTCTCTTGGCAAAACTCTGTTAGTCCCTATTGACATTTACTGGACACTTATTGTGTTCCAGATATTGTTATAAGTGCCTTATATATTTCCTCAATTTAACAAATATCCACACATACAAAATAAGTTCCCTAAGATCTTATACCTAGAAGCAATGAAACCAAGATTTGATTATTAGAAATCTTACTCCAGAGATTGTCTTCTTTAGTCACAAGCCTACACTGTATCCTAATGCTTCAAACTAGCAATTCCAATTAATTACATGAAAATGACTGCACTTTTATTTTTTTAACTTCACCCTTAATAAAAGTATTTAAAGCTTTATGCCTTTCCATTCTTAAGTTTTACTATGATTCTATATATTCTGTGCACTATTTTGTCTTATAATTGCTGATCACAGTTACACTTTCCTGACTCCTTTATTAACAGTTTCTTTTGTGATATACGTCTCTTCAGTTTCTGCCTGATGTGTCAGATATACATTCTTTCATCAAATGTACTAATTAATTTATTTTTTTCCACTCTGTGCTGCTTGTGGCAGGATCTTAATTCCCTGACCAGGAGTTAATTAATTAATTAACTTAATTCCCTGACTCAGCAGTGAAAGTACTGAGTCCCAAACTTGATTGCTAGTAAATTACCCAGATGCACATTCTATAGTTCATTTTAAGTAACATGATATTGAGATATCTAGGAATTTTTTTTAATGTTGTATTAAGACGCCTTAGCAAGGAAAAGAGATGATTCTTGATCATTAGCTCCTGCAAGAAGACACATAGTTCCAGAACACATTAACTGGCCTTATCTCTGTGAAGAACTCTTATTTTTTTTCTGAACTCCTGCTGAACTTTATAGGGCTGGTGCTTTCCTCTTGGAATTGTAAATCCTTGCACTTGCTGGATCTACTCGGAGGGCTCATTGATTTTCTCATTGCATCATTAGTTCTCACAGCCCTCCCTGTGTCTATGGCTGCAAGGCAATTTTGCAAACAATCCCAACCCCGTTGTTTTTTAAAATATGTGGTTGGATGTTGGAATAGCTCTTTAGAATTATTGCCTTTGTAACTAGTAGTCTGTTTCTTTAACCTAGCCCTACTTTATAATTAAAATACATTTACTTCTCTTTTTACTTTTATTATCTTACTAGGACTAGCATATTTTCAGATTTTTTTAGCTTCTCTATAACCTGGAAGTTGCTAAAGAGTTCCCGTGGGCTCTTATCAATTTAAAGAAAACAACCAGAGTCACACTGTCTCAAATACACAGTATTCGACAGTGACCCATGCTTTATCTATTTCTTTTAATCTTCAAAAATACTGATATTTATGAGATCTTGGAGTTTGTGCCTGCTAAGTTGCTTCAGTTGTGTCCAACTCTTTGTGACCTTATGGGCTCTAGCTCACCAGGGTCCTCTATCCATGGGCATTCTCCAGGCAAGAATACTGAAGTGGGTTGCCATGACCTCCTCCAAGAGATCCTCCTGACCCAGAGATCCAGTCCACTTCTTTTGCATGTCATGCACTGACTGGGGGATTCTTCTTTTTTTTTTTTTTTTACTTTATTTTACTTTACAATACTGTATTGGTTTTGCCATACATCAACATGAATCCACCACAGGTGTACATGAGTTCCCAATCATTGTTTATAATAGCCAGGACATGGAAGCAACCTAGATGTCCATCAGCAGATGTATGGATAAGAAAGCTGTGGTACATATACATGATGGAGTATTACTCAGCCATTAAAAGGAATACATTTGAATCAGTTCTAATGATGATGAAACTGGAGCCGATTATACAGAGTGAAGTAAGCCAGAAAGAAAAACACCAATATAGCATACTAACACATATATAGGGAATTTAGAAAGATGGTAACAATAACTATGTATGCGAGACAGCAAAAGAGACACAAATGTATAGAACAGACTATTGACTGGGGGATTCTTTACCACTATCACCGCTTGGAAGTTCAGTTCATTTCAGTCCCTCAGTCATGTCTGACTTTCTGAGACACCATGGACTGCAGCACACCAGACCTCCCTGCCCATCACCAATTTCCAGAGCTTACTCAAACTCATGTCCATTGAGTTGGTGATGCCATCCAACCATCTTATCCTCTGTCGTCCCCTTCTCTTCTTGCCTTAGATCTTGCCCAGCATCAGAGTCTTTTCCAATAAGCCCCTGTGAAAAGGTACTTGCTATCACTGTGTAAGACTGACAGTGTGGCTAGAACTTAAATTTGTGAACTAATGTGTGAGGAGGTGAACAGACCTTGTGAGGTACTTAACTCCAAAGGAAAGCATGTCCAAGAACTGTAAATATGAGAATGCTCCATGATGCTGATGCACAGAAGAAAAAGATCCCAAGATTAGTGTGGCTTTACATATAGACAGCTGAGGGAAGAATAAATATATGTGGAAAGAGGGGATTTTCTTTATAAAAACATTGTAGTGGTTTCTTTATCTTGCATACTCTCAATTATATAGCAGCATAGAGCTGCTCTTATTAAATAAACTGAGATGGGCTTTATCCTTTACCATTTTCTGATAAAAGTTTTTATGGAATCCATATTATTTTCCTTCTAAATGTTTGGTTGTATTCATCTAGCAAATTCATCTGGGTCTGGAAAATTCCTTCTTGGAAGGTTTCAAACTACAATTTCTCAAGTAGATATGAGAGTACTTAGGTTATCTATTTCTTTCAAAATGAGCTTCAGTAGTTTGTACAGAGCAAGGGATTTTCTCATTTGTCTTAGTTATAAATATAATGAAGTTAATTTTTATTTTGTAATTGTATATTTTCTATTTCCTGATAATTTTGACTAAGTTTGTAAGTTATATTAATCTTTTAAAAAGTCAGTTCATACTCTCATTCTTGTAAATTTCAAGGCAATATGTGTGATATCCAGCAATAAAATAATAAAGTTATCCTTTTTAAACAGGTATCAAGAGAACAATGAATCAGATTTCAAGTCCTAAAGCCATCTAACATTTATGAAAATATAAGAGTTCACAATCACTATAGTTGATTGTACATGAATACACTCACATTATGATTTTAAAAGTTTAAAAATGAAGTTTAAAGATAGAACTTACAGACTTTTTCTTCTACAGAAGAGAAAGAAGAATAGAAAGTTTTACTGAGTATAATATACTTAATAAGTTTAAAATATTTTAAAAATTTGATGTTTCTACATGTATGGGAAACAAAAATTTGCCAAAATCACTTCTATATACTCCTGTTTTCTTTCAATATCTAGGTGAAACAGCACAAAACTTAAACAAAATAGTAAATACAGAAAGAATCAGAAACAGTACGATTAATCAGTAATCATATAAAAATCTGTAAATCATTATAAACTTAGATTTCTCTTCCTCACTGCTAAGTTTTAGAATAAAAAGGAAATTCTACTTATACTTACCTAAAAATCCTCCTACAAAAATGCTCAAAATATTTTCCATCAGAGTGAAAAAAAAAAAAAAAAAGAAGAAGAAGAATTTTCAAGAGACAATTAAAGTAACGAAATAAATCCTGGATACTTAAGCAATTAAGAAAATAATAGGGACACCTTCAGGGGAGGTAGAATAATATAAAGTCATCTTAGAGTTAGAGTTTCCTAGAGTTAGAGCTGACTCCTCCTTCTAACAGGCCTGGGCCACCTCCAGTTGGGTCTCTGACTCCAGGTTCCTCCTGACTCTGAAGTGTGAAGTCGCTCAGTCATGTCCGACTGTGACCTCTTGGGATGTAGCCTACCAGGGTCCTCTCTCCATGGGATTCTTCAGGCAAGAGTACTGGAGTGGATTGCCATTTCCTTCTGCAGGGGATCTTCCTGACCCAGGGATCGAACCTGGGTCTCCTGCATTCCAGGCAGATGCTTTAACATTTGAGCCACCAGGGAAATGACCTCATCTTGTACAGGAATCACTAGATATAATTTAATTATTTATAATTAGTTTAATTTAAATGTTCTTTTAAAAATATACACACTATCAGAAGAATTCTATATATTCTATCAGAATTTCTATGCAAATATACTTGTGTGTAAGATTCCATACATTAATATATGGGTGTACATTCCCTTACTTAAGATCATCTGATATGTATTGTTCTGCAACTTATAATTTCTCTTTAAAATATTTTAAGCTTATTTCCATATTAACATTTTATAGTAACATATTATTGTAACATAGTAATAACTGTACCAAATTTTAAAAATTTATTGCAATACATTCAGCCTGTGCATTTATATTCTAGTTTTCATTTTTGTCATCAGTGCTGTGAAGATATTAACATGTTCATGAATTTTCATTAGTACTTGTACAAGTGAACATGTTAAATATTCTTTATTATTTATTATTTTATAAATCATTTATGTTCTCAGACATCTCACTGTTTCTTTTCTTCCCTGATGAATACCTTTTACTGTTGATAGTAAAAGTAATAATTATTACCACTTCGGTAAAATAAATGCAGTCTATAGTATGATTATAAAATGATCAAGAGGAGCTTTGACATTCATTTGAGGAGCAGATGTAGATTTTTGATTCATTTCAGTGCTTTTACTAATGTATGGTGCTAGTGGTAAGGAACCCACCTGCAAATGCAGGAGGCATAGAGACGCGGGCTTGATCCGTGGGTAGGGTAGATCCCCTGGAGGAGGGCATGGCAACCCACTCCAGTTTTCTTGCCTGGAGAATACCCATGGACAGAGGAGCCTGGTGAGCTAGAGTCTATAGGGTCACAAAGAGTCAGACACAACTGAAGCAACTTAGCATGCACACATGCTAATAATCCATAAATTTCTACCTCTGGCAATTTTTTCTCCTGTCTCCATAGTGAAAAATTAAAATAGCTTGATGCCCCAAGATCACCTGAAATCATTATGTCCCACAATGCCTGAAATTATACTTAGGAAAGAGGAAATATAGGCTTCTCAAGTGGCACTAGTGGTAAGAACTCTCCGATCAGTGCAGGAGATATCAGAGGTGGGCTTGATCCCTGGGTCAGGAAGATACCTTTGGGGAAGGCATGGCAATCCACTCCAGTATTCTTTCCTAGAGAATCCCAAGGCCAGAGGAGTCTCATTGGTTACAATCCATGGAGTCATGGAGCTGGACAGGACTGAAGCAGTGTGTATTATACACAAGGAGGAAATATAAAGGAGACTCCTTTCTCTGTTCTGCAGGTCCAGTGTATGTAGGATGCAGACTGATTGCAGTAGTATTACTGGTAATAGTAGCAACAGACAACTTTCCTTCATTTTCATTACATGCTATGCAGTATTGTAGAAGCTTTATATAAATCATTTTACTTAATAATTTTAACAACCTTAAAAGTTACATAATATTTTGTAACTATTATAAAGATAAGTGTACAGAATTCCAGAAAGAGTAAATACACTCTGCCAAGGCCATACATCTGAAATTCAAGACTTGAACTTAGAGCCCAGATGCTCAGCTAATACATCAGGATGCTAAATACATGAGTACTATTTTCTCTGATTTACAGAGGTCATATTATAGGAGAATAAACTAAAACCCTGATAAGTTGATTCAAGATTTTTTTTTTTCATTTTTTTTTAGTGTGTGTGGGTGGGCTGTGTCTTCAGTTCTCCTGTTTGTCTATATTAACAAAAAATTGAAATTAGCTATTGAATTTCTTTGCTTTAAACTGGTAACAAAACTCATTATTCCACAGACTCTAAAATGTCCATGGTCTGACACTGTCCTGAACAAAAACAGTGAAACAAGATTTTAACATGATCTGATTTACTCAAAATCTTAATGCTACTCTTCTCTCTTAATCCTGGCATGATATAAGCTATCCAGGCGTACTGCAGTTCATGGGGTCGCAAAGAGTTGGACATGACTGAGTGACTAAGCTGAACTGAACTGACTCTTCAATTAGTGGAGTTACATAAAGAGTTAAAGAACTACGCTGTTTAATCTACATCAGCAAAATTTCTTGCTCAGAGAAAAGATCTGTATACATTTCTCCTGAATTTGCTTGGTCTTAACTCCATAAATGATGGGGTTGAGAGTGGGTGGTATCACCACATAAAGATTGGCAAGAAGTATATGTATATGGAGTGGTATACTGTGGCCCCCAAATCGGTGAGCAAAGAATGAAAAAAAGGCTGGGGTATAGAACAGTAATATAACACACACATGGGAGCCACAGGTACCCAGAGCCTTGAGCCGGGCATCTTGGGAAGGAATTCTGAACACAGTACACAGTATTAGGGCATAAGAGATGATGATAAGCACCGCATCCAGGCATGTGGAAAACAGAGCCACAATCACCCCGTAGTAGATGTTGACTTGGATGCTATCACAGGCAAGCCTGGCAATGCCCATATGTTCACAGTATGAGTGACGAATAATGTTCCTTCCACAGTAAGTAAGCCGATAAACCAGAAAAACCAAGGGGAAACAGATGAGGAAACTCCTAATTATAGAAGCAATGCCTATTTTTCCAATGACTGAGGGTGTTAGAATGGTAGTATATCTTAGTGGATAACAGATGGCTACATAGCGATCAAATGCCATGGCCAGCAATATGGCAGACTCTGCCACAAAGATGAAGTGGAGGAAAAACATCTGGGACACACAGCTACCAAAAGATATACCCCCTTCTTGGAACCAGAAGATTGCTAACATCTTGGGTGTGGTGATAGTGGAAAGAAAGATATCTGCCAAGGCTAACATGGAGAGGAAAAGGTACATGGGTTCATGAAGACTGTGCTCAGTGAAGATCAGAAATAGTAAGAGGGTATTTCCTATAACAGCGACTATGTACATGGAACAAATGGGGATGGAGATCCACGTGTGTGCATCTTCCAGTCCTGGGATCCCAATCATGGTGTACCAAATGTCTCTAAGGTTAGTGTAGTTTGAAGAGGTTGTCATCTTTTACTCTGTCCTCTGATGCTGAACCCTGAAATAGGGTGAGGGAGAGAAAAAGAAAATGAGTATGAGGGCTATTTTATCAGATTAAGTGTGACTCTTGGCATTGCAGTAATTTAACTGCCTTAAAAAAGGATGATGATAAGTAATGATTCAAGGATGATAAGCCAAATAGACTTCACTGACATGAAAGTTACCATGACTTAATAGAGATAATGCTATTGGTATTGATAATGAAAATAGCAATAGCAATAAACATTGAATGGGCTTATAATTTCATTTAGGCACTGTGACCAATACATTATATTTATTGACTTAGCATCATACAAGAAAATTTCTTTGTAAGTTCTTGAGTATCATCAGTTTTCCTTCTTGTCTGACTAGTCACTCCTGGTGATTAATAGACATTTTTCTTTTTTCTAGAGCTAAAGAAAAAAGTGTTCAGAATACTGGTATGGCCTTTTAGGGAGGTCAGTAACAATAATTATTCTTATAATTTAATATGAAGACTTTCAGTATCAAATGAGAAGAACTTAGAAAGAGTAATATAAGTGTAGACAGTCCTTACTTTGAACAGTGTTTTTCTACCTTAAGAGTGTGCATATTGAAACCATGTTCTCTCTTGTATGGTCCCAGGATGCATGCATTTCAGGTGAACTAATCCTGTGCAAAGCAAGGACTGATAAATCATCACTCTAACACAGCACATATGTCCTCTCATCACTCACATACATTATCTTCTTTCCTCCAATCTCACTTGCCTACCCCGCTTTTTTTTCTCTTTTCCCATTTATTTCTCCCAGCTTATATTCAAATATCTGTCTTTTCCTCTCTTCTTTTCTTAGCTCAAATTTGAATACTGTTTCCAGAGAAAAGGAAAAAAAAAAAAAACAACAGCTTGTATATAACAAAATAGAAAATGAGTTTCAAGCACTCAAGAATTAAGCACACAATCATGAAATAAGTTAATGAATATTTCTTTAAGCTCACTCTGTATTTAATAACTCACTGAGGAAGGAATCAAATATAGATCATAAATATTTTCTATTTCAAGGATTCCTACCCTTGTGAAGGTCATGAAATGTGGACAACAAAACACCTCCCTTCAAAGAAAATCAGGATAAAATAATTTGAAATATTCAATCACATGTGTATGACACAAGCCTAACCTTCATTAGAGAGATAATGAAAAGATTCATGGAAGTATGGTCATTAGCCTGTTTCTCAGAAACAAAAAACTTCAGGAAAGAACAAAAAAGACAAACAAAAAGCTAAAGTAAGGTATTTAAATCACTGTAAAAATAAGATCATCTAGCTTATTGAGAGCTTAGAGATATAAGAAATATGATTGAGCAAGTAGATTGTGTCTTGAAGATACAGAATTTTAAAAGTCAAGCCCTTTGAGTTTAGTTTGTCACACGAAGAACTAATTNATTAGTGGGTATTTAAATCACTGTAAAAATAAGATCATCTAGCTTATTGAGAGCTTAGAGATATAAGAAATATGATTGAGCAAGTAGATTGTGTCTTGAAGATACAGAATTTTAAAAGTCAAGCCCTTTGAGTTTAGTTTGTCACACGAAGAACTAATTTATTAGTCAACAGTATTTACTGAGTCTCTAATATTTTAGCAAAGTTTTAAGAAGAATATAATATGATAAAAAAGTTAAGATTTATTTTTCAGAGAAGCTTTTGCTGATGGGCAATTCTTTTTTTAAACCTCCTATCTCCCAGTAGCAACTCTTAATTACACACTTTGCGATATTGTTCACTAATACATTTCAATTTCCATGTAGCTATGAGTGTATCTTCAGCATCCAGTATAACACATTTTTGTTGAGTAAATATAGTTGAAAAGTTGGTGAATTTTATTGAAACAAAGGAAGATAGCTCTCCAAAGTTGCTCTAGGAAACTTTTCCAGCAGATCAAAGCAGCCAGGAATGTAGCCTTAATAGTGGAAACAGGGTATAGAGAAGAAATACATCAAGAAAAAATTAAAAAACAGACAGTCAGGTGATGGATTATATGAGGGATAAGTGAAAAGCAATAAACTATTTTGAGACATATTGTTCTGGGAAGAATAATGATATCTCTAACCAATAAAGGGAATAAGCTAAGGGATGCAGAATTCAGAGAAAGTGAATGCAATTGTTTTGAAACTATTAATATTTAACATGTCTATGGAATGACTGAGGAACTTAAGGTGACTGCCTGACTCAAACTTGTCTAGTGCCCTGGAAAGAGAACTGGTCTAGGTATGAGGCTGTAGCTGAGCTTGCCTCAGTTATGCCATAAACAGACTGAGATCTTGGTAGAGGCATTTCACTACTCTGAGCTCTCTATACATTCGAGATTAGAATCAAATTAACTCATAGATGGTTCCCTTCTAGATACAGAAATCTAAACTTCATTTCCCACTTGTGAGCAATCCCTTCTTTAACCTTTCTTCTCCTTTGATTTCCTTGATCCCGTTATACCCATCTTCCTACTACATTTGCACGGTTCTGAGTCTTTTCTCCCATGCTATTCTTATTATTTACAGTGTTATCATTATTGCTGTTATTATTGTTATTGCTCTTTTTGTTCAGTGCCACCTCTAGACTGTTGTGTTGAGAGTAGAATGTCAGATAAAACACTAGACCTTCACTAGTGAAACCATTGGGCTTTCACTAGCATCTAGTACAATTTCAAGAAATTAGTGAGGATAAAGTCTGATCACAGAATGAAAGACATTGGATGTTTAACAGCTGAAAAGAGCAGTGGTAGGCAACTGGAGAAGATTGGGGCTGAGGAAAGGAAAACAGTAACTAGAAGTATCAAAAGATACTAGGAAGTTTTCTTTTGAACAGAAGAGATAAACATGATGCTTAAAGTCAGTGGAGTCTCATGGTAAACAATTTGAAGCAAGAAACTGAACATCTTTTGCAATTAAGTTCCCATCATAGAAAAAAAAAAATTATTCAAGCTACCATATGGGTGTTCTTCTTCTTTCCTTGAGGCAAAATGGAGTCAGAAGAATATGGGGTATATGGAAAATTTTCAAAAGACTCACATTTGATCCAGATATTTATAATAAATTGAAAGGCAATTGAAGGCATGCTTTTCTGATGGCTCGGCAGTAAAGAATCCACCTGCCAATGATGGAGATGTGGGTTCAATTCCTGGGTCAGGAAGATCCCCTGAAGAAGGAAATGGCAACCCATTCCAGTATTCTAGACTGAGAAATCCCATAATAAGAAGCGCTTGGCTGGCTATAATTCATGGGCTCACAAACGAGTTAGACACTACTGAATGATAAAGCAACACCAACAACATGCTTATTAGAGTTAGTGTCAAAACTCATATAGACAAAAATAGGGAGAGAGACAGAAAGAGATACTATTGAAAGCAAAAGGTGTATAGAACAGAAAACAAATGAATAAGCATTGTCCAACAGAAGTGAAGGCTTTCGAGGTGAGAGGAGAGAAATATTTTATAGCAGGATGAGTCAACTGATTCTTCAGGAAAGTTCGGTTTTTCAGAATCAAGAAAAATTAAACAGAAAGAGGAGAGCTAATCACAAGACAGCATAGTTGGCTGGCAATTGAAGGAAAGGATGAATTAATGCACAGGTGGTTCCCAAAGATAAATGGAATTCCAAGGGACCAAAAGAGAAAAAGCAAGTTTGGTCAGGGAAGGGGTTAGGGAGGGATGTATTTTTTTCCTGTTCACCTGAAAATAATCAAACACAAAATTCTGTCCTGGATCTCTGTAATCTATTTTCTCCCTAACTGCAGGTCTGAAATTATATTCCTCATTCATTTTTTTTTCTCTTACACTCACTCTATCCACTTTCCTTTCAGAAGTACTTTCATCTTTTAAGTGACTGTGTACTAATATATTAATGTAAATCCATAAAGACAGAGAAATTAGCTGATTTTGAAAACCAGCTTATATATCAATTCAACCACAGTTTCTAAGATAAGTAGAGATACCATGATCCTCATAGCTCACTGTTTAGGCTTCCAAAAGAAGCCTTCAGCCATTCAGTTCTATTCTAAAAATCTTTTAGAAGCTCAATATTTTCCATTATAATTTACATTAATTCCCTTCTCTCCAATACTCACTGGTTACCTCACTCAAAGCAACTTCCTACCGCAGCAGTGGGATCATATTGAGGAACTGTGGTAGAAGGAGATGCCATAAATTGTGAGCCAGCTGATCTGAGAGACCTTGGAACTTTGTCAGACACATGTCATGCAACAGACATTGTGGGTTTGTTATTTACCAAGAAGGAAGTTACACTAAATGCTTTTCTTTGAATTTTTTTTCTTCTTATTCCCAACCACTTATATCTTTCTCATATTCTCAGCTTGTGATTTAAGTCATAATTTACTATTTTTATTAAACCATCCTAATTCTATCTTGTTCCAAATAGATAAGAATACAATTACCCATCAGGGGAAAAAAAAAAAAAAAAGCCTCAGTATATAAAAACCACTATCAGAGCCTCCTGAGATTCCAGTTCTTTCAGTTCTGTGAAATGGGCTTCCACACCCACTACATCTAGCCTTTTGTCTCAACTCTTTTCCGTTTTAGATAAAATGAGACAAACTCCTTCTGCAATAAAATATTCCAAAGAGAGTTTTAACCAGCAAGCTGAAAATAAATAAAGAAACCACACAGAAAACTGTGAGATAGAATGTGAAAAAATAAAAAGAATCTCAAGAATCTGTGACTGACTACAGTCAGAGCAAGAAAAACACCAGGTCCATTTCTTCTGATGTTCCCGACTTTAGATTTATCCCAACTTTTAAACCTGAAAAATTTCTTCCTCACAAAGACTGGCTGTTTCAAAAGTTATAAATCACTCTCAATGAACCCTTCATTAACTTGAAAGATCATGGTTCATCCAGGTAGCCAGAGATTCTCATTATTAACAAATATCATTTCACAAGCATTGGACATGCCTCCACTCCAAGTCTTGGGTCTCCTTAAATCATGGCCCTGGGTAGGTGCTATAAGGTAAGAATATATGGCAGGAAATCACAGGTCATTTGGACTAGGACTAGTATGATATCTGAGACTCACAGGACCCCTTCGGAATCCATCAAGCAGTCACCTACTGTCCAATATTGGACACCAGGCTCTCATTACCTCCTTTATTCTACAGCCACAGACTTACAGACATCCCATAAGACAGGCTGTCTGTCCTTGATCTAGGTTCCAATGTTGACTCAGAGGCTGCTTCTATAGTTTTCTCTATCCCAGGAGAACTAAAACTCAAGAGAATTTGGGAATACAGAAAAGTATCTGTGGTCTTCTGAGTTTTTGATCTTTTTATCAAGGCCAAGAAAGACCCACTGAATGAATAAATAGGCTTATGGGAAAATCATACTTCTTAGACAACCCTGGGGAATTAACAACAGCTGTATTAGTGGTAGCAACCCATACATAGACTGCCCTGAAAGACACAAAAAGTCATAAAAATATAGGATGTTGTCAAGGTTTCCATTTATTAAGCGCATGAGCTGTTGTGAGAGTTGGAAGGTCTATTTTTTAGTGTTAAAGGAACACAATTCTTAGGAATTTGCTGTCTCTCAAGAAACATTAAAAAATCCATGGGGGGTAGAGCAATCGAACATTTCTAAGACTTTTTTCTTATTAAGTGAAAGTGAAAGTGAAGTCGCTCAGTCATGTCCGACTCTCTGCAACCCTGTGGACTGTAGCCCAACAGGCTCCTCAGTTCATGGGATTCTCCAGGCAAGAATACTGGAGTGGGTTGCCATTTCCTTCTCCAGGGGATCTTCCTGACCCAGACATTGAACCCAGGTCTCCCGCACTGCAGGCAGACGCTTTAACCTCTGAGCCACCAGGGAAGACCCTTTCTTGTTAAAGATGAGTCAAATATATTAATAGGTTCTTGGGCAAACTTTGGGAGATGGTGAAGGACAGGGAGGCCTGGAGTGTTGCAGTCCATGGGGGTCACAAAGCGTCAGACATGAATGAATGACTGAACAACAGCAACATGTAAAGCAATATATGGGGCTTCACTGGTGACTCAGATGGTATAGAATCTGCCTGGATTGCAGAAGACCTGGGTTCAGTCCTTGGTTGGGGAAGATTCCCTGGAGAATGGAATGGCTACCCACTCTAGTATTCTTGCCTGAGAAATCCCATGAACAAAGGAGCCTGACAGGCTACAGTCCATGGGATCACAAAGAGGCGGACATGACTGAGCTACTAATCCTTTCACTTTTAAAGCAATGTACACTCCTCAAACCCTGCTAACTGTTTACTTTAGGAAGGGAGTTATGTATATGGGGGGAAATTAGCCTTTAATATCTGCTACTATTGCCATAATACTTAGCAAGTTTAAAACATATTTCTGATGTATCAGTACTTTTAAAAACACAATGACTCCTGATATTATTATGTTTCCAGTGACTAGATGAGGGCATTGAAGTCCTGAAAGTTCATCTGCACACATAGTAAGAAATTGAGCTAAAAGTTGAGTGTATGTTTGCCTTTGTCCAATCCCATGATTTTCTTAAACAACATTGTCATTAAAATTTTAGAGTGACCAAGCAAAAGTGCTTTTCCAACAGAAAAAAGAAATCATTAATTTAAAGTCAGAAACTGTCTCAGTTCAGTTCAGTTCAGTTGCTCAGTCATATCCGATTCTTTGCGACCCCATGAATTGCAGCATACCAGGCCTCCCTGTCCATCACCAACTCCCGGAATTCACTCAGACTCACGTCCATCGAGTCAAAACTCTCTAGGCATAGGTTATTATTTTTATATGGAAGATACTATGCAAATGGTATTGGAGTGTATGGACTATAATTACACTCTATGGCAGAGATCCAATACCCCCCATCATGCACCCACCTCAACCAGAATTGCAATATTAAAAAGAAAAACTCTAATTTGTTTTCTATATATAGGTCTTTAGTTTCTTTAGGTAGATATATTTCCAAGTATTTTATTCTTTTTGAGATGATATGGGGAGGGTGGTGGGAGGGGAGTTCAGGGTTGGGAACTCATGTATACCTGTGGCAGATTCAATGCATGGCAAAACCAATACAGTATTGTAAAGTAAAATAAATAAATTTTAAAAAATAAAAAGAAAGACTCCAATTTGAAAGGAGTGGGATAAAAAATGTGATAATAGATCTATCAGATCTATTATATTTCTCTATATAGTATCACCCTGGTATAATCAGACAGAGGTTGTTTATGCTTGTGCATAACTCTACCCTTGGTTCTTTCTGATGTCCACTTTTGGTTTGCCCTCAGTAATCCAATATACCCCAGCAACACCATAGATAATGCAGGTTCATGATTAATGACTTAGCCAACACGAACTCGTGGTTTTAGGGAACTGAAAGGGCAACAAGACCTATAGTTCATCAATACAATGAAATTCTTAAAGAACTATTGCATTTACAGTTTTAACTGGGTGGCTAATTATTCTTTTGAGGGCTTCCCAGGTGGTACTAGCGGTACAGAACATGCCTGCCAATGCAGGAGACTTAAGAGACACGTGTTCAATCCCCAAGACAGGAAGATTTCCTGGAGGAGGGCATGGAAACCCACTCCAGCATTTTTGCCTGGAGAATCCCATGGACAGAGGAGATTGGCAAGCTATAGTCCACACAGTCGCAGACTTAGACACAACTAAAGTTATTTAGAACACATGCATGCACATTTCCTTTCTCTCATGGTGGGAGACATGCAATCAGCAAGGGAGATGGCATGTTACAGCAAAGAACACAAACAGATAATTCTTAGACCAGAAGAAGAAAAAACTAGAGCTTAAACACTATAAAAAATCTTCACATGCATTGATTTGGACAATAAGCAATATATGAATACTTCTTCTCTACCCATTATTCTAAATGTTCATTGAGAAGTAACTATGCCTCATGTTGGATTTTGCATTACATTTTTAATCAAACAATAAAACTCTTTATCCTGACAGAGCCCTACACCAATTAAATATACTTTCCTATGACCTTCTCTATCCTAGGAGAGGCCCTGATGAAACCATTGCTATGAGGTTTGTACTAGTCTCTAGAGAGAAACAGAAATTCCCTGAACAGTAAAATTCTTCTGTATAGTAAGATCAGATACAATGATAATCTGCTTGGCCAGTGCCCTGCTGGCATTAAACACTGTCAGAAATGAGATAAGGCTATGGAGAAGGCAGATTAGGTTTAATTAGGGACAGAGAAAGCTCTGAATCTACAATGTCTTATCTTCTTGATAATTGAACTCAAATATCCCTTCATATTGTGCCTTTAGGATATATGTATTTGGGTATAGTACAGAAACAAGCAGAACACTTTTCTTAGCACAATGGAGGTCCTCATAGAAGACTTCCATCAAATTTCAAACTTTCAACGAGGCTTTACAGTGAGAGTCTAGATATGTTGAACTTCTAAAAAGGTAGGTCAAAAACTAAGGGATTTTAAAATATTGGTATATATTTTCTTTCCTGTTGTTTGTTTGTTTACTTCTATACTAAAGTCACGTGGATTAATTTCCCAGGAAAGAGTATAGTATATGTCCCTTAGAACGAAGCATAGGTACAGAGTGGTTACTAGATGCTGCTGCTGCCGCTTCAGTCGTGTCCGACTCTGCGACCCCATAGATGGCAGCCCACCAGGCTCCTCCGTCCATGGGATTTTCCAGGCAAGAGTACTGGAGTGAGGTGCCATTGCCTTCTCCAGTGGTTACTAGATAGGGAAATGCTTATCAGATACAAAGAACAAATAAAAGCCCTTCCTGTAAGCAGTGATGGNTGCAGATGACACGACCTTTACGGCAGAAAGTGAAGAACTGAAGAGTCCCTTGATGAAATTTAAAGAGGCGAGTGAAAATGTTAGCTTAAAGCTCAACATTCAGAAAATGAAGATCATGGCATCTGGTCCCATCACTTCATGGCAAGTAGATGGGGAAACAGTGGAAACAGTGGCTGACTTTATTTGGGGGATCTACAAAATCACTGCAGATGGTGATTGCAGCTATGAAAATAAAAGACACTAGTTTCTTGGAAGGAAAGTTATGACCCACCTAGACAGCATAGTAAAAAGCAGAGACACTACTTTTTCCACAAAGGTCCAGCTAGTCAAGGCTATGGTTTTTCCAGCAGTCATGTATGGATGTGTGAGTTAGACTATAAAGAAAGCTGAGGGTGGAAGAATTGATGCTTTTGAACTGTGGTGTTGAAGAAGATTCTTGAGAGTCCCTTGGACTCATCCCCAAAGGAGATCAGTCCTGGGTGTACATTGGAAGGACTGATGTTGAAGCTGCAACTCCAACACTTTGGCCACCTGTTGCAAAGAGCTGACTCATTTGAAAAGACTCTGATGCTGGGAAAGACTGAGGGCAGGAAGAGAAGGGGATGGCAGAGAATGAGATGGTTGGATGGTATCACCAACTCAATGGACATGAGTTTGGATGAACTCTGGGAGTTGTTGATGGATAGGGAGGCTCTGCATGCTGCGGTTCATGGGGTCAGAAAGGGTCTGACATGACTAACTGAACTGAACTGAACTGAACCCATTCCTGTATTCTTGACTAGAGAATTCCATGGACAGAGGAGCCTGGCAGAATACAGTCCATGGGGTTGCAAAGACTCAGATATGACTGAGCAATTAACACTACCCTTTTCACACATGTGCTCCCTAATGTTTGGGAATGAGCAGAAAGAAGATTATCTGCAAGTGTTGTATAACTCTTATATACACAAGATATACAAGAGTATATCTTGCTGTATAACTCTTCAGGGACACTTAAAGAAATTTCTATGATCTCATTTGAAAGGTTAAATTAATTTCAGGAAAAGCTATTATCTATAGTTTAAGTCTTTGAGCCTGTACGATGCACTGTTGATGCCCCACTCATATCCCCTTGGGCATTTACCAATAGAGTCCCCTCTACTCTCCAACTACCAGTATCTGTATCTCTTTGGCCAAGGGCTCATCTGACTGACCATACCAGGGCTAGCTTCTTGCAGGTATGACCAGTACAGTCTTACAGCTTTCTATACTCAGATGGGGGCCTTATGCTTAGAGAATTATAATTCTCAGCTGTTGCTCTATTGAAATTCTTAGTAAGTTTGTGTTCTATAAGTGAAGTCCAGTGGGGCAGTAGAACATGTACAGGGGGTTGGAGCCTCCACTCATATGCACCCCTCTCTCCTGGCCTGACCCAGTGACTTCTGCCTCTTTCTGCCTTTGGCCGAGGAGCTAGACACAAGTTGGGTGAGAATCAGGGTCAAGCACATGTGTACAGCACATTCCATGTGCCCAGTGATGGGATGGGTTGGAGCATGGGACAACTTGTGAGCATCTGCAGTTGCCCTGTGAGTATCCCTCTACCAGAGTGATATATTAAATAAATAGCAAGCCCTCACACGAACTCACTCACATACACACACATGCATGCACACGTGCAGGGAAAGAGACAAAAAGAGAGGGCTTTTCCTGGATTTTTGAGCCAGGAGCTCTACATTATCATTTTGCTTTGGACCATGCAAATCCAATAGTTGATTCAGTGGAACTCTCTCTGCTCCCACACATGGCAGACCAGCGGTGCCAGAGAATGAATGTCTACCCAGCCTTTTCAACCCACCCTTAATTCAAGGATGAGTGTTGGAGCTGGTCGGAGGATGTGTGTTCTACAGTGGCTCCAGAGGTCTCCAGCAGGATTCAGTTCCTTTTATCATGTGGTAATTTGATAAAGTGCTCTTTCTTCTTTTCCCTTTTGGCCATGTGGCATGTGGATTCTTCGTTCCCAACCAGGGAAGGAACCGCATTCCCTGAGTTGGAGTACAGAGTCTTAATGACTGAACCATCAGGGAAGTCTCACTGACTGATAAAGCACTCTTGGCCACCTTTCCTTCTCTGCCTCACTTCCTCACTTCCCCCTGGTGCTTCCTAAGATTATCTTCCAAATATACCACTTGGATTTGAATCCTTGCGTATGTGCCTGGAGAAACCCAAAGTAACAGTGAATCAAAAGCCAATATTTGAGACATTTCTAATATCTTTTACTAATTGAAAAACAAGTATCTCCCAGAGAATGGGGTCCTTTCTTCCACAGGCTTCTCTGTAATTCAGAGGCTTTGGGGTTTGTATTTTTGTGTACCTTTTACTATCCAGGATGCATAACCAAACAATCATTTCTCCTGTGTTTATTTCCTCCTTCTCCAGTTTGAATTCAAAGGGCTCAAGCTCTCTAAGGATTCCTCCTCATTCTATAACTCTATGGCTCTCCTGGCCACTTTCGAAAAGAAAAAGTTGTTCTGGACTTGTTACCACAAGATACAATAATTTTCTGTGGATTTCTGAATTCTGCTATGGTGGTGTTTGATTTTGTTAAATATGACCCTCACTGACAAAAATTATACAATGTATTTATCATCATTTGTTCTGGAAAACAAGTATATTTATTGAAATATATATATATAGTATATATTTTATATTGAAACAAATATTTCAACTGAATCTGAAAATGTAGCTTCAGCATTTCTTTCCAGATTTGGGAAGGAAATTGAAAATGGTGGAAATGTATGGAATTTTTTAAGACCAAAATATGTTTTATATTTAATTTATTTCTAAAGTTTTAACTCTTTATTTTAAAATTTTATTTTTATACCATGAATCAATGATGATGATGATGATGATTCTGTGGCTTCAGGCAGTGCTGCTTTCTGCTGACATGAAAGTAAGAGAGTTAAAAGAAGGTGCTATCAGTGTATTGGTCAAACCCCACATTTTCAGAATTCCTTAGAGAAAAAAAATATGACACTGAAAATTAGTAGTTAATTTCCACCTGCTCCCTCTTCTCTCCAATGATTCATGAACTCTTGGATAAAGCTGGTTGCAATCACTGATTTTTTTTTTAAAAGGTCCCTTCCCTTGCCACATCTGAGACCTAATAGATGCAGGACGGAAAAAAAACAAACTTTCTAAGGGAAATTCCAGATTATCTCCCAACAAAACGACCTTATGCAGACCTCATCCTCTCTAGGAATAACCCTGACTAATAAGCATCTTGACTTTGAGGTACCTGCTTGACCTATCTCCCGTGATTTTTCAGTTCTGACTATTCTCTAACCTAGCCGTGTCTCAATTCCTTGTCCTAGTGAAAAGTTCGTTCATGTGTTCATTATTTTAACAAAAAACTAATTTGTAACATACCGTAAGATTCAGTGATCTTTAACTCAAGTACAACTGTGGCTGCAGAATGGCAGCACAAGTATCACCTAAGGAGTCTGTTAGAAAAGCAAATTTCTAGTCCTCACCACAGACCAACTGACTTAGAATCCCTGCATCCAAGGATCCATGCCGTAACTATCTGTCCATGTGATTCCTATGCAGCTATAATTTGAGAAGTATTGGTCTTGGTCTGGATTGGGGCCCAATGATTGCAGTTCTAATAAATTTTCAGGTGATGTTGATTCTGCTAGTCTAGGGACCACATTTTAAGAAACATTGATTGAGAGGTTCAGGTTATTATTTCTGCTGCTGCTGCTGCTAAGTCACTTCAGTCGTGTCCAACTCTGTGCAATCCCATAGATGGCAGCCCACNACTCATGTATACCTGTGGCAGATTCAATGCATGGCAAAACCAATACAGTATTGTAAAGTAAAATAAATAAATTTTAAAAAATAAAAAGAAAGACTCCAATTTGAAAGGAGTGGGATAAAAAATGTGATAATAGATCTATCAGATCTATTATATTTCTCTATATAGTATCACCCTGGTATAATCAGACAGAGGTTGTTTATGCTTGTGCATAACTCTACCCTTGGTTCTTTCTGATGTCCACTTTTGGTTTGCCCTCAGTAATCCAATATACCCCAGCAACACCATAGATAATGCAGGTTCATGATTAATGACTTAGCCAACACGAACTCGTGGTTTTAGGGAACTGAAAGGGCAACAAGACCTATAGTTCATCAATACAATGAAATTCTTAAAGAACTATTGCATTTACAGTTTTAACTGGGTGGCTAATTATTCTTTTGAGGGCTTCCCAGGTGGTACTAGCGGTACAGAACATGCCTGCCAATGCAGGAGACTTAAGAGACACGTGTTCAATCCCCAAGACAGGAAGATTTCCTGGAGGAGGGCATGGAAACCCACTCCAGCATTTTTGCCTGGAGAATCCCATGGACAGAGGAGATTGGCAAGCTATAGTCCACACAGTCGCAGACTTAGACACAACTAAAGTTATTTAGAACACATGCATGCACATTTCCTTTCTCTCATGGTGGGAGACATGCAATCAGCAAGGGAGATGGCATGTTACAGCAAAGAACACAAACAGATAATTCTTAGACCAGAAGAAGAAAAAACTAGAGCTTAAACACTATAAAAAATCTTCACATGCATTGATTTGGACAATAAGCAATATATGAATACTTCTTCTCTACCCATTATTCTAAATGTTCATTGAGAAGTAACTATGCCTCATGTTGGATTTTGCATTACATTTTTAATCAAACAATAAAACTCTTTATCCTGACAGAGCCCTACACCAATTAAATATACTTTCCTATGACCTTCTCTATCCTAGGAGAGGCCCTGATGAAACCATTGCTATGAGGTTTGTACTAGTCTCTAGAGAGAAACAGAAATTCCCTGAACAGTAAAATTCTTCTGTATAGTAAGATCAGATACAATGATAATCTGCTTGGCCAGTGCCCTGCTGGCATTAAACACTGTCAGAAATGAGATAAGGCTATGGAGAAGGCAGATTAGGTTTAATTAGGGACAGAGAAAGCTCTGAATCTACAATGTCTTATCTTCTTGATAATTGAACTCAAATATCCCTTCATATTGTGCCTTTAGGATATATGTATTTGGGTATAGTACAGAAACAAGCAGAACACTTTTCTTAGCACAATGGAGGTCCTCATAGAAGACTTCCATCAAATTTCAAACTTTCAACGAGGCTTTACAGTGAGAGTCTAGATATGTTGAACTTCTAAAAAGGTAGGTCAAAAACTAAGGGATTTTAAAATATTGGTATATATTTTCTTTCCTGTTGTTTGTTTGTTTACTTCTATACTAAAGTCACGTGGATTAATTTCCCAGGAAAGAGTATAGTATATGTCCCTTAGAACGAAGCATAGGTACAGAGTGGTTACTAGATGCTGCTGCTGCCGCTTCAGTCGTGTCCGACTCTGCGACCCCATAGATGGCAGCCCACCAGGCTCCTCCGTCCATGGGATTTTCCAGGCAAGAGTACTGGAGTGAGGTGCCATTGCCTTCTCCAGTGGTTACTAGATAGGGAAATGCTTATCAGATACAAAGAACAAATAAAAGCCCTTCCTGTAAGCAGTGATGGTGTGAAGTTTAGTAAGAAATGAAATATGGAAGACGATGAAGCCCAGTGCTCTCCTCTTATCTAGTCTTCATTCTTGGAGTTGGTGAACATGCTGATAAACACCGCAAATACTTAAAGGGAGGCACTAAATACAAATGGTTCAGTTTCAGATAAGAAATTGGAAATAAAATTGATTTGCAGGCAGCATTGTGTTGACCCAGAGCAGTGCCTTAGACTATAAGTGGCATGTGGTATGTCTAGCTAGAGTATCTTGAAAGGCATCTGCTGAATTTCCAACTTCCATTAGCTGTCCATGTGAAGGAGAGACCCTTATGTGTCTCACTGAAGGTGGTTGAAAAGAGCTGTGAGTACTGCTCTAAACTTGGTATGTGAATGCCAAGATGAGAAGAATGGTCTTAAAATAAAGTTCTATTAGCAGTATAGTCAATACTGGACCTTCATTGAAATCATTAGCAAGTCAGTAAAGCTATAAAACCAAGGCAACTAATGGACTGATGACACTAATGTGTTTGTTGTTGTTGTTATACTTAGACAAAAGATATAAGCTACAGAAAATTCAGCAGTGGGTACATTTCAGGATCCAAGAAAGTATAAGCAGTTATGACACTGCTTTATGTTGATTTTTCCTTTCACTGTAGTGAAATTTTTAGAAGGAAAATATCTCAATATAAGGATTCAATTTTGAGTTGACTCATAGCAAGAATTATTAAGTTTAACACAGGCTTTCTTTAACTCAAAAGACATGATCTACCCTTAAGCAGGAGATTATGTCCATGGGATTTGCCAGGCAAGAATACATGTAGAAAGCATGGATTAACTTTTACTATCAATATTAATAAAAATTCTGAACATAAAAGTTACTTATAAAATCAGTACACTGTGTTGGAATATAATTTTATAACTGTTAGAAACTCCTTTCTTTTCATGATATAAACCCAGAAGTTCTAATTTAAAAAAATACTAAAGATATATGAAAATTCATGTTTGGCTCAAGGCAACACAGATAATATGATAATTTGAAAGATGTAATTCTCAGATGTAATGTGTTGGAAACATGCCCATCACATGATGGATTGACTATCAAAGTATATAAAGTTATTTCTCAAATCCAAATTAACTTAATATGTAAACTGAATAAGAATGGGACTTCTCTGGCAGTTGAGTGGTTATGACTCTGCACGTCCACTATAGGGGGTGTGGGTTCAATCCCTGGTCTGGGAATGAAGATCCTGCAGGCTCCACATCATGGGAAAAAACAAAACGTGGGTAATAAAATCAAACATACTGGGTTTAATATAAACAAAGTTGGCTCTTCACCTTCCCCTTTCTCTTTTATCTCCCTTTCCTTCTTTTCCTTTTATTTCTCATTCTGAATGATTACATCCTATAACTGTGGTTGAAGCACAGATGTAGACATCTTCACTGTGTATGGGGTGGGGATTGGGTATGGCTAATGTGCCTAACCAAGGCTCTTGGTCCTGACAGCTGTGAGGAGGGTGGTTTGTGAGGGGTAGACCAGCATGAGATGTCAGAGCAAGAGAGAATGATAATGATGTTCGGAAGGGAGTGGAAGGGAGGGTATCAGCCCAACAGGAAGTTGGATTCTAAATGTAGTCCAAGTGATGAGCACCAGAGCCTGAGCAAAGTGGGAAGGGTATATACCTGCAAGAGGTGTCCCAAAATGAAATGTGGACCTGTGTGAGCTAAGGAGGATGTTCTCGCACCTGGACATGGGAGCCTGACACGAAGCCCTGGAACCCAAGTTGGGGGAGGTGTCCTCTGCGTGATAGGGGGAGCCCGACACAGGATGTCAGAGCCCATCTTGAGTGAGAGGGAAATCTGTACTGGAGAAAGTACAGTGTTACCAAATATAACTCTCCACTATACACAGTAGTTCAGACTCAGTATCACTTCACTGTCTCTATTTAATTTGGCATGCAGAATACAGTTATAACTATTTTAATATCCATGTCTGCTATTGCTAGTACTGCACATCCATGCCCAGTTGTGAAATCATGTCTGACTCTTTGTGATCCCATGAATTGCAGCCTACCAGGCTCCTCTGCCCAATGGGATGTTCCAGCCAAGAATACTGGAGTGGGGTGCCATTTCCTTCTCCATTTGTAATAATATATATCTTTGCATATGTTTAAATGAGATGCAGAGTATGTTGGGGCAGCTTAGAATTTTATGTTTGTAAGAGAGTCTCACATCCCAGTGCTGTGAGAGGCACTATGTTGAATGACTGTGTACGGATAGTGTCTGTGGTATGGCTAATGTCCTACTCTCTTACGAACCATGGCTTTCTTCTTCTCTTTTTTAAAAACATGAGTGACTCTGACATTTCATGTAGTCTTAAAAAATTATGTAAAACTTAAACTTCTAAGTCCCTAAGAAGTCAACTTCTCTACTAGGGTTCTCTTTATGATAGACTCAGTCCCTGTCTGAAAACATATGCTTTGTAGAACACTCTTTACTAAGCATACTAAGAGAGAATGTAGTAGAATATAGAAGACATCATTGCTAAGAATACATGAATGAGTGACTGACTGTAGGCTGGATGACTGACTGTAGAAGTATAGGTCTTGATATGTCAATGGGTAGAAATGTATACATTGTGATTCATCTTGGATTTGCTCTTCAAAGATATATTTACATCTTTAAAAATATAATTTTGTTTGTTTATATCTACATGATTTTAAAACAGCACTATAGGACTAATTTTTCCTGAGGACAAAAACAGAATGTTGTTTTATCCCAGTGCACCCTCTCCTTTTCTTCCAAAAGGAATCCTTCATTAATTTAAAAAAAATTTTGTTTCTGGTGTTTTAGTTTTGGCTACACTTTTAAGTAATATGGTTTTATTAAAGAGTGTATTGATTTCATATTTTTTCCAGATAAGATCAGTCACATTAGCTCCCTTACATTCTCCCCCATATCCAAATGTAGTTAACTCACTATTTTGCTTCTGCTGCCAAATTTAAACAAAACACTTAAATATAGCTGTATTTAAGCAATCATATATAATCTCTTTCTATTTATCTTTGGAGGATAAGCACATAAATATTAACACCATTTCCTCCAGTTATACCATGTTTAATATATTTATTAAAATGTGGATATTTATTATTTCCTAATATAATATATGAGGAGGGCATGGCGACCCACTCCATTATTCTTGCCTGGAGAATCCCCACGGACAGAGTAGCCTGGCAGGCTATGGTCCACGAGGTCGCAAAGAGTCAGACACGACTGAGCAACTAAGCACACATACGATATATTATATATCTGTTTTAAAATAGAGATATTTCAGATTTTATTCAAGAAATTATTTGTTAATGTTTGATACTATTCTAGCACCAATTTAAAAGTAATCACAATACTCATTTTGATGGTTTTATCACTCTCTCATATTTTGAAAACTCAACATGTCATTTTAAAAGAACATGTCAAACAACCTAGAAATTAATTGTAAAAATAAAGAGTATAATTTGAAGTATTTATTTAAGTAACTTGAGGTTTATGTGGTTTATTGAAATATCTTATGCTTTATTTCTGCAGGTATAATTAAAAGGAAAAATGTTCAGGTTTCAAGACGCTTGATTTTTTTTTTTTTTTTTTTTTGTGGCCATGCTGCATGGCATGTGGGATCCTAGTTCTCCCATCAGAGATTGAATATGCACCCTTGCAGTGGATGCATAGAATCTTAACCACTGGACCTCCGGGCGAGTCCCCAGATGCCTGAATATTAATAGGTGTGATATAGATGTGGAGAAAGTGCAGAAACATCTTTCAGAGTCATCTTAGACAAAGTAAATATATTTAACATAAGTGGATATATTAAGAAACAGAATTCAAGAATGAAATTTTTCTAAGCATTGGGATAAAAATAGAAAATAATACTCTTAATCTTCATTGCCACTTAATCAATGACTGAAACTTTCTAGACTAAAATAATTCTAGTAGATCTTACATTTTAATAGCAGTTATTCATTGTCTTAACTCTGAGTAGTTATTCAGATAGAGTTGAAAACATTCTAAGGATCCATTCCTTGATGTAAAGATGGCTAGAATTTATAATACTACCCCACAAGAGTTAGATGTATTATAATCTATCTTAAAAATCTGTGTTTTTCTCCCAGTATAAACATTTAGCAACTGATTTTGGCTGTTCCCCCCTTTCCAAAATATTTTTATGGAGCTTATAAACAGTAGTTGGTTCCAGCCACCCACTCTCTTTTTAACAGGCATTCCTGGACTGGAAGCTGTGCAAATATGGATCTCTATCCCACTGTGTATCATGTACCTAATTGCCCTCCTAGGAAACAGTACTATCCTCTTCATTATCAAAACCACCTCCAGCCTTCACGAATCTCAGTACATCTTCCTGTCTATGCTGGCAGCCACAGATGTGGGTCTGTCTTTATCAACTCTGCCTACAGTACTCAGTGTCTTCCTCCTGAATCACAGAGAGATTGAGTTCCACTCCTGCCTAACGCAGATGTTCTTTATCCACACCTTCTCCTCCACGGAGTCAGCCATCCTGCTGGCCATGGCCTTTGATAGATTTGTAGCTATTCACAACCCACTGCACTACACAGTAGTCTTAACTCATTCTCGGATTATGGGGATGGGGCTTGCAGCCATGATTAGGGGTGTAGTGTTGATGGTACCTTTGCCAGTTCTGCTCAAGCGATTGCCCTTCTGCAAGGATGTCATTCTATCACATTGTTATTGCTACCACCCTGATGTTATGAAGCTGGCTTGTGGCCCTATCACAGTCAACATCGTTTATGGGTTGTCCCTTGTCCTGTGCTCCTTTGGAGTTGACTCTATGTTCATTGTCATTTCATACAGCCTAATTTTGAAAACGGTGCTGGGTATTGCCTCCAAAGATGGTCAGCTCAAGGCACTTAATACTTGTGTTTCACACATTTTCACTGTCTGCATCTTTTATGTGCCACTCATTGTGTTGGCTCTAATTCATAGGTTTGGCACATTCACATCTCCTCTTCTTCATGTCACCATGGCCAATCTCTTCCTCTTCTTGACTCCTGTTCTCAACCCCTTGGTTTATAGTCTAAAAACAAAACAGATAAGGTTTGCAGTGCACAAGGTATTCAAGTGCAGGAAAAACTTATGTAATCAAATATGAGTCACATACAAAATGCTAAACTGATAAAAATAGAGAGTAGAATGGTACTTGGCAGGGACTGGGGAGATGAGGAAAGAGGAAAACTTTGGTCAGATTACACAAACTTCTAGTTATGAAATGAGTAAATTCTAGGTATCTAATGTATAATACGGTGACTGTAGTTAACAATAATGCATTATATACTTGAAGATTGCTTAGAATACATTTTAAGGGTTCCCACCACAAAAAGGAAATGATAATTATGTGACTGTGTAGATCACAACAAACTGTAGAACATTCTTCAAGAGACGGGAATATCAGACTGCCTGACCTGCCTCCTGAGAAATCTGTATGCACGTCAAGAAGCAACAGTTAGAACTGGACATGGAACAGCAGACAGGTTCCAAATCGAGAAAGGAGTACATCAAGGTTGTATATTGTTATCTTGCTTATTTAACTTATATGAAGAGTATATCATGAGAAATACTGGGCTGGATGAAGCACAAACTGGATTGAAGATCCTTGGGAGAAATATCAATGACCTCAGATACGTGGATGACATCACGCTTATGGCAGAAAACAAAGAAGAACTACAGAGCCTCTTGATGAAAGTGAAAGAGGAGAACAAAAAAGTTGGTTTAAAACTCAACATTCAGAAAACTAAGATCATGGCATCTGGTCCCATCACTTCATGGNCACGTCTCCTACATTGACAGCCAGGTTCTTGAAGAAGGAATTAATTCCTAAGTCAATGCTAACACCATCTACTAAGTTGCTACAAGTTATTAGCTATTAATCAACTATCAAGTTGAGACAATAATTTATTTGACCAATGTCTATTTATCACAAACTCTCTACAGAGCACTTTGCTAGGTATACAGAGGGCGACACAGAGAGCTGGTTTATGGAGCCAGCGGTAGGTGAGGGAGCCTCTGTAATCAAGATTGATTTCTCAGCTTTGTTTTCCTTACCTCCTGCTGTCCAGGGTACCATAAAAACTCAGTAAATGTTATCAGATAGCATGCCTAAAAAGAGGCTAGCATGCTTCAGTAAGTTTGAAAAAGAAAAAAAAAGTACATCTGTGTAGATGAAAAAGTTAAAATGTCACAGCTTCAGAGATGACTATCTCTGGAGTGATGTTGTCTGAGACTAGAAGACATCCATGAACTCAGGGCTTTCTTTCACTCTCACAAAGCAGCCACATTTCAAGGTCCCTGACAACATTCATAGGGAAGCTTCCCTGATGTTTCTGCCTTAAATGCCCAACATGTGAAACAACACAGCAAAGTGTAAGAGCACCATTTTTTCCCTCTAATTTTTCAAAACTCTGACACATTACTTTTTGGTGTAATTTTATTTCAGCTAGGGTCTAATTTTTGTTTTCTTCTTTGCCGGTTGAAAGCAACTCATGCTTTATACTGGCAGAAAATGAGCAACTAAGATTCCATTTAGAATAAGAAACATGGTGAAAAGTTTCATCCATTAAGTGACTGATAATGATGCTAAAATGTGTAGAAGCACCAAAATCTGGATGGATAAAGAACAGTAAACCCGTGTTTTCTACTTTGAGGTTTAAAAGTTGACAATGATATTAAAAACCAATGGCTCTCCAAACACAAGCATGTTCCTATTTACAAATTAAGGAAGACTTCCTTTAAAAATGTTGCAATTTTCTGAGTTAATTGTTATAAAGAATTCAAAAGCTTGCAGAAAAATCTTTCTGACAAGACAAAATCAGGCTGTTTCTCAGCATACTGCAAAGACAGTCTAAGTTGTACCACTAACCTGTTCTTGCTCATTTCGAAGCTGGAGAGTAAGTGTGCTCTGCCTAATTCTCCCTCCTGCAGATAAAAGGGGGTGACACACTTTTGTGGGTAATTCCACCATAATGCTCAGGAGTAGAGTGTATGAACAAAGAGGTCTTCCCCTCACTTAGTAACCAAGTGCTTAGTCACTCAGTCATGTTCAACTCTTTGCTACCCTATGGACCGTTGCCTGCTAGGCTCCTCTGTTCATGGGATTCTCCAGGCAAGATTACCAGAGTGGGTTGCCATTCCCTTCTCCAGGGGATCTTCCTGACCCAGGGATCAAACCCGGGCCTTCTGCATTGCAAGCCACCAGGGAAGCCTCTTCATGATTAAGAGGGATTGCAATTCTGGCCCTCCTGAATGCCCTGGAGCATGATGCCTGCCTCCTGGCATTCTCTAACAATAAGGGAATAAGGGAAATTTTTTTGCCAATAGAGGCAACACTCGCCTGGTGCAACATTCTACTAAACTGGAGATCCCAGAACAGCTAGACACATAGGCAGATTGGGGTTTTGCAGCTGTGTCCCAGAAAATTTCCACTGGGCAGATAGTATACCCAGTCCACCGCTCATTACTGGGAGCAAACAGGGCCCACGCCATCCACTCCCAAAAGAAGCAAGATGGTTTTCCCTCCTCCACCCTTGTTCCTGCCTCCATGGATTTACCATTTAGCCTCCAACTCAGCAGCCACTTTAAGAAAGGAAAAGGGTTTACTTTTGAGGAAGAAAAGTACCTAGTATGCTATGCATCAAACTAGGTGTTAATACGCTTCTCCTAGCAATATTCTGCTGGGATCCTCATTTATACATTTTTGAGGGTGTAACCAAATGTACTGGCATTAAATCAAACACTCAACAGATATATAGGAAACATTGTTTGATTAATACAATCGAGGGTAACTACAAGGATATCTAAGTTAATGGCACATTCTACACAAGTACAGCTGAAGTCACAAGACTTCAGACTTTAGAGGAAATTGCTTTTTACACTAGTGAAAATTGATCCTGAGCCCATGCTGACCTACCTTTTAAATACAAGATGCAAGAAGACTCCCTAGGATATTAAACCCTATCTGAGAGTACTTCAATGAAAGAAGCAGTCGAGGACAGTGTTTTCCACAGTGTGTTCTGAGGAAGATTGGTCCCCAGAGATAATGCACAAAAGGATTTCAATGGTTAAGTGAGTCTAAGAAGCCTCCTTACAGACTTAAAATGCACATTAGCAATAGAGGATCTGCACATTCCTATACTACAGGAAGCCCTGCACTGCTCCAGCTTGCAATCTATTTAACCACAAAGTATTTTTTTTTTCCTTAAGTCATCTCTATTTAAATATCCATTGAATCATAGTTTTCCAAATACTGCAGAAGATATATTTACTCAGTCCTGTTGAGTCATATCTAGTTGTTAATAGTTATAACAACACTATAAAATTTTACCAAAATGTGTCCTCATAAATGTTCCTAGAATGAAGTTACATACTTGGGAACTTTGTGAATCACAATAATTTAAGTGTTTAAATTACTTTAGGGAGAATGTCAAGTTTTTTTTTTTTTAAGCGATTTGAAATTTGCTTCTTCATTCAAAAGAATATCCATTCTTTCAAACAGACAGTATTTCAGGCAAGCGTATGGGTCTGCTATTTTGACCATGGAAGACACAGTGGAGAATTTCTCATTGACGTTCAAAAGGAAGGCGATTATGTCACTACCCCCATTCAAAAATCTTCAATAGGTCCCCATTACCTACCAAATCAAGCACAAACTCCTCAGATTGCTATTCAACGTCCTTCACAATATGGACCCAATCCTCTTTTTTTAAAAAATAATTATTATTATCGAAGGTCTTCTATGTTATCATAGCACAATGTGGGGCTGAGAAGGAAGATGCTGCAGACATGGAAAGTGTCCTCAAGAATCTTACAGTCAAATAGGATAACATGTAACCAATTACTATAACACAGGAACAACCCAATTGTCAGAAGAAAGAATCAGAAAAATGTGCAATGGGACTTCAGAGGAGAGGAATCACTTTCCACTAGATGAGTCTGAGGCTTAGTGGCATCTTGCATTTAAAACGTGGCAGGGCTCAGAGCTGGGGTCAGGCAGGTATCTCCAGCTATACAACTCATAACTCTGTTTTCCCAAGGATGGATGCAGGATTGCATTTNAACTGACTCATTGGAAAAAACCCTGATGCTGGGAAAGATTTAGGGCAGGAGGAGAAGGGGATGACAGCGAATGAGATGCTTGGATGACATCACCGACTCAATGGACATGAGTTTGGGTAAACTCTCGGAGTTGGTGATGGACAGGGAGGCCTGGTGTGCTGCTGTTCATGGGGTCGCAAAGAGTTGCACATGACTGAGCAACTGAACTGAACTGAATCACCCTGGATTTATAGCATTTATAGTCTTGTTGACTACATGTTTTAAGTGTAATATATTTGAAGTGTTCTCTTAATTTCACTGTCTTTTCCAAACTACATGATGCACAAAAAGCTTCATTTCTCAGGAATCACGTATTAAATCTTAGTAAAAATTACATAAAAGGGAGGAAACCTAGTTAAATAAGGTAGGATGAAATAGTCTGTTTAGTGTATCATTGTTTACTCTTACTCTTTTTTGTCTATAGAATCATTCTTTAATATTTCATTATTTTTTAAGCTAAAATAAAAGATTTGTGCCTAATACACATAAGGAAAAAAAAGCTGCTAATAATTCTCAGTAATCTCATTTTGATGTATCAAGCACCTCAGAAGCGTTATCATTGCATGCTTCTTTTCCCAGTAGGAGGCAGAATAATAAGTGGATGAAAATGTGTACTGTGGAATCAGACAGGTAGAAATGTATATACAGATTTTGTCACTTCCTGCTGAGTATTTTAAGAAAATACCAAGTCTTTAATCCTCAGTGCTTCTTATAAAGGTAATAGTAATAATTTGAGAGGCTTAATGACAATATTTAAAATTCAGTTCAGTTCAATTCAGTCACTCAGTCGTGTCCGACTCTTTGCGACCCCATGAACTGCAGCACGCCAGGCCTCCCTNGAATGGCATTGAAGCATGTTTACTATCATGTAAGAAACAAGGCGCCGGTCTATGCTCAATGCAGGATGCTGGATGCTTGGGATTGGTGCACGGGGAATATCCAGAGAGACGATGTGAGGTGGGAGGTGGGAGGGGGATTCAGGATTGGGAGCTCATATACACCTGTGGTTTATTCATGTCAATGTATAGCAAAACCAATACAGTATTGTAAAGTAGAATAAAGTAAAAATTAAAAAAAAAAACATGATACTGGAAAAACCATAAAAAATAATAAATAAAATAAAACAAATATCCTATATTAATGAATATTGAGGAAGTAAACATAAGGAATTTGAGGTAGTGAGACTTGGAAACTTTAATATTGAAATATCTGCATCAAAATACATACATTGTGAGAATGGTGTTCTATATTTCAGAGATAAGATTTGAATAAATTACAACTGAGAAGAGTGGAATAGCTATGAAATTGTAGCTCTGCTTGTCAAAAAAACTAGTGCCACATGGAAAAGAAAGACAAGCCATGGATGGGCTTTATGCTGAGGGGAATAAGTCAGACAAAGATAAATACCACATGAGATCACGTATGTGTGGAATCCAAAAAATGCAACAGACTAGTGAATATTTAAAAAAAAGCAGCAGACTCACAGAGAACAAACCAGTGGCTACCAATTGGCAGAGGGAAGTAGGGAGGGGCAAGATAGGGTAGAGTATTAAGAAGTACAAATTATTAAGTATAAAATAAGTTACAAAGATCTATTATACAACACAGGGAACATAGCCAATATTTTAAAACTACAAATGGAGTGTAACCTTAAAAACTGTGACTTTTTATATTGTACACTTATATAATATTACACAGCAACTATACTTCAATAAAAAAGTAAATTTTAATGTGAAAAAAAAAGAGAAAAGTTATGACCAACCTAGATAGCATATTAAAAAGCAGAGACATTACTTTGTCAACAAAGGTTCGTCTAGTCCAAGCTATGGTTTATTCAGTAATCATGTATGAATGGAGAGTTGGACTATAAAGAAAGCTGAGAGCCGAAGAATTGATGCTTTTGAATTATGGTGTTGGAGAAGACTCTCGAGAGTCCCTTTGACTGCAAAGAGATCCAACCAGTCCATCCCTAAAGGAAATCAGTCCTGAATATTCATTGGAAGGACTGAAACTGAAACTCCAATAATTTGGCATGCAAAGAACTGACTCATTTGAAAAGATCCTGATGCTGGGAAAGATTGAAGGCAGGAGGAGAATAGGACAACAGAGGATGAGATGGTTGGATGGCATCATTGACTCAATGCACATGAGTTGAGTTAACTCCAGGAGTTGGTGATGGACAGGGAACCCTGGCATGCTGCAGTCCATGGAGTCACGAAGAGTCAAACACGACTGGGTGACTGAAGTGAACTCACTGACGGTATTAATTAACTCTACTATGTAATAATTTTGCAATACATAAGTGTATCAAATACATACATTATATGCATTATACTTGCAGAATGTTATATGTCAATTATAGTTCAATAAGACCAGGAAAATTTGTTTTGTGCTTTTCAAAAAGAAGAAAAAAAATGAAATGCCTAAAAAATAGAATCAAGGGCACAATTGGCAGACAGCAACAGAGTCATAATAAAGTTCATGCTTCTTCAACAACAAAAATGGATATATTCAAATAGAAATTTTATATAAAATAAATCATAAAATACAAATGTCCAAATTTGAGGCAGACAAAAATACGTCATATTGTTGGAATGCAAGGAAAAGGGATGATTTCACCTGCACTTTAAAAACTTTCCTTCAAATTGCACAGTAATTGTGATATAAGATCCTCATAGGAGATAATTAATCCCTAGATAAATCTGATTTAGCTCTATCTAAAAGTAATAATGATTTAAATGTAGACATAATCTAGAGATTAAAATGGAGCAAGATTCATGATAAAATAGATTAGAATTAGAATTGACAGATACTGTGAGGTAAGGGCCTTGGAGAAATTCTTGACAAAATAATAATTGTTTGCTAGGCAAGCAAATATGCCTAATTAAGTGCATGCTAAGTCACTCAGTTGTGACCGACTCTGCAATCCTCTGTACTGCAGCCTGCCAGGCTCATCTGTCTCTGGGATTCTCCAGGCAAGAATACTGGAGTGGGTTGCCATGCCCATCTCCAGGGGATCTTCCCAACCCAGGGACTGAACTCCTGTCTCCTGCACTGCAGGCAGATTCTTTACCATGAGCCACCAGGAAAGACCCTAGTTAAGTGATACATACACTGTTCTAAGAAACAACTGGATGTCTTCTTGTTTGTTTTCCACTCCAGTCAGTCATTTATAGGCCAATAAATAAGTAAATGATAATTAAAATATTAAAATGTGAGGCTTTATAAAGATATGTTTTTAAATTCTGTTTATTATTATGAGAGGATAAATACTTCAATACCATGCACACAACCCTGGCCAAATACTGGGATTAGAAGCTTGGTTTTTGCCTTCTGTCTTTAAAAAAATATTTTTTTTGTATATGCATATTGTATTAGTCATCTTAGATAAAAGTTTTAGTTGTTCTTACATTTTTCCTTTCAAGAAACTGAGAAGCCATGTAATACATATTTTTCTTGTTTGGTTGGTGGTTTGGGTTTGTGATGATCCAAACATTTCCTCTGTACCTTTTTAATGGAATTTACCTCATGTGAAGAGTTGACTTGTTGGAAAAGACTCTGATGCTGGGAGGAATTGGGGACAGGAGGAGAAGGGGACGACCGAGGATGAGATGGCTGGATGGCATCACGGACTCGATGGATGTGAGTTTGAGTGAACTCTGAGAGATGGTGATGGACAGGGAGGTCTGGTATGCTGCAATTCATGGGGTTGCAAAGAGTCGGAGACAACTGAGTGACTGAACTGAACTGAACTGAGAGAATTTTATCTCTTCTCATTCTCCAAATTGCTTTAGTACACAAGAATTGGACCTCCAACTGGAATTTTAAGGAGTTATAACTCCTTAAATGGGGAAAGCAGGATCTTTTGTCCCTTCAAAGCAGACATAAAAACCTATCAATTCTATCTTCATTTGCTGTTGCAGTAGGGGGTCTGTATTTAAGGGTTACTTCAAATGTTTACTTAGCCTTTTGAAAATATTGAAAACCATGAATTGTAGGCTTTAAAATGATATTATGAAATATGCATTACATATTTACTCTAATTAATAGTTATGTTTTTGAAGAATGCTTAAAACTGTATATGATTGAAACTATACTAAACTAAACTACAAAAGGATGGGGGATGATATCAAGTGTGATCATAATTGTGTTAGGAGTGGAGAGATTTTGAGTGATTCATACACTTTCAAATGTTCTAGACTTTTACTAAACCTGTTATCTTGGTTCATATTTGCCCATCTAAAATTTTAGTTATGTTACTTAGAATACCATACATTTACATTTAAAATCTTATTTTTTAATTAATTTTTTAAAAACTTTACAGTATTGGTTTTGCCATACATCAACATGAATCTGCCACGGGTGTACACGTGTTCCCCATCCTGAACCCCCCTCCCATCTCCCTCCCCATACCATCCCTCTGGGTCATCCCAGTGCACCAGCCCCAAGCTTACTGTATCCTGCATTGAACCTGGACTGGCAATTCATTTCTTACAATTAAAATATTAAGTTAAAATTCTGTGAGCAACCTAGAGTGATGGGAAGAGATGGGAGGTGTCAGGGAGGTTTAAGAGGGCGGGGACATATGTGTACCTCTGGCTGATTCATGTTGATGTATGGCAGAGACCAATACAATATTGTAAACCAAGTATCCTTCAATTGAAAATAAAGAAATTTACTTTAAAGTCTGTGAGCCTAGTTTTTAAAGATTCTAATAATATCACATAGTAAAAAATGCCATAACTAACACCTTTATAGTCTTTGACCTATGTCAGGACATTTTTAAATATGAAACAAACTCTGTGCTTATTTTAAAGGATTATTGCCAAGGGAGGAAAAAATTGATCAGTGGGAACAAAATAGCTCAGCTAATCATTTATGAGATTTTTTTTTAAAGGGAATTTAAATTGTCTGTGTAATGAAGAGAGCATCACTAAAGCTCATCTATGTTATAATGGGAAGGGTGGTTCCTTGCAGTAAGTTGCTTCCTAGACTACAAAAGTTAGAGAACTCTTAAACTTTACTATGTGCAAATTAATCATGGGAAATCTCACAAAAATGCAGTTGGAAGACCAAAGGGGCAGCTCTCATGCTTGATGTCAATACAGATCCTGACCTGAAGATATGCTTTGTGTATCTGGCAGGAAGTGACAGTAATTCATTATTAACAGAAGGAAGAAATATTTTCTCCTTCCCTGGCAATAGCTCAGTCAATGAAGACCATTACCATTTAGCCAATAAAAAGCTTCTATACTACAAATTCCATTTCCTCCAATGTTATTTTGTTTTTAATACACCCCGCCCTGCCCCCAACTTCCCCTTCTCTGTAAAAGTTTCCTCTCTTATGCTTTGTGGGGATTGCATGTTGTTTGCCATAATTTCAAGTGCATATGTGTGCTGTCGTGTGTGTGTGTCTGACTTTTTGCAACTCCATGGACTGTAGCCCTCCAGGCTTCTATGTCCGTTGAATTTTCCAGGCAACAATAGGGGAGCAGGGTGCCATTTCCTACTCCAGGGGATCATCCCAACCCAGGGATCAAACCCATGTTCTCCTGTGTCTATTACATTGGCAGGAGGAGTCTTTACCACCAAGCCACCTGGGAAGCCCTTAATTCCATGTAACCAAATTGCAATTCTTTGCTGCTTAAACCTGCTTTGCTAGTAAAATAACTGGTTGCTTTATTATTTTAGATTAACAGCTGTATTTCATGGTCACTGGGCTCAGATAACATGCATGCATGCTCATTCTTATCTGATTCTTTGTGACCCCATGGACTGTATGCTCCTCTGTCTGTGGAAGTTTCCAGGCAAGAATACTGGAGTGGATTGCCATTTGCCAAATACACTATACTCTTTATATATAGTAATGCATCACTACTCATAAATACTCATTTTTTAGAAAAGCAAACAAAGGCACATT
This sequence comes from Neotragus pygmaeus, assembly GCA_006410875.1. Taxonomy (NCBI): domain Eukaryota; kingdom Metazoa; phylum Chordata; class Mammalia; order Artiodactyla; family Bovidae; genus Neotragus; species Neotragus pygmaeus. The sequence continues at coordinate 337,297 of SJYV01046795.1, read as the reverse complement.
TCATCAAAATAATTTGTTAAAGGACACCAAAGTGCCCAAGTTTAGTGGAGCTTTGACCCCAGGCAGTTTGGCTACAAAATTTTGGCTTTTATTATTGAACTCAGTGACTCTGTAAACTCAATCAAAAAGCTTTGACTTATATTTTTAAATATACTACAAATATATTTCATGATCACAGACAACTCTCTCTCTCTTTTTTTTCTACATTTAGCAAGTTCACAATTTTGTGAGTTTTTATGTTGTTGCTCAGTCGGTCAGTCGTGTGTGACTTTTTGCAACTGGATGGATTGCAGCATGCAAGGCTTCCCTGTCCTTCACCATCATCCGGAGCTTACTCAAAACTCATGTCCATTGAATCAGTGATGCAATCCAACTATCTCATTTTCTTTCATCCACTTCTGTGTTCAATCTGTTCCCAGATCAGAGGACTTTCTAATGAGTCAGCTCTTATCATCAGGTGGCCAAAGAACTGGAGTGTTAGCTTCAGCATAAATCCTTCCAATGTATATTCATGGTTGATTCCTTTAGGATTGACTGGTGTGATCTCCTTGTAGTCCAAGGGACTCTCAAGAGTTTTCTCCAACACCTCAGTTCAGAAGCATCAATCCTTTGTCACTCAGCCTTCTTTATGGTCCAACTCTCACATCCATACATGATTTCTGGAAAAACCATAGCTTTGACTATACGGACCTTTGTTGGCAAAGTAATGTCTCTGCTTTTTAATATGCTATCTAGGTTGGTCATAGCTTTTTTTGCCAAGGAGCAAGTGTCTTTTAATTTTATGGTTACAATCAACATCTGCAGTGATTTTTGAGCCCCCCAAAATAAAGTCTGTCACTGCTTCTCCAACTATTTGCCATGAAGTGATGAGATCAGATGCCATGATCTTCATTTTTTGAATGTTGAGTTTTAAGCCAGCTTTTTTACTCTCCTCTTTTCATTTCCATCAAGAGGCTCTTTAGTTTTTCTTCACTTTCTACCTTAAGGGTGGTGTCATCTGCATATCTGAGGTTATTGATATTTCTCCCAGCAATCTTGATTGCAGCTTGTGCATCATCCAGCCTGGCATTTCACACGATGTACTCTGGATATAAGTTAAATAAGCAGGGTGACAATATACATCCTTGACATACTCCTTTTCCAATTTGAAACCAGTCTATTGTTTCATGTCTGGTTCTAACTGTTGCTGTCTGACCTGCATACAGGTTTCTTAGGAGGCAAGTAAAGTGGTCTAGTATTCCCATCTCTTGAAGAATTTACCACAATTTGTTGTGATCCACACCGTCAAAGGCTTTAGCATAGTCAATGAAGCAGGTATTTTTCTGGAATTATCTTGCTTTTTCTATGATCCAATGGATGTTGTAAATTTGATCTTTGGTTCCTCTGCCTTTTCTAAAGCCAGCTTCAACATTGTGGATTTCTTGGTTCACAGACTGTTGAAGCCTAGCTTGGAGAATTTTGAGCATTACTTTGCTAGTGTGTTAGATGAGTGCAATTATGCAGTAGTTTGAACATCCTTTGGCATTGCCTTTCTTTGGGATTGGAATGAAAACTGACATTTTCTAGTCCTGTGGCCCTTGCTGAGTTTTCCAAATTCTATGGCATGTTGAGTGTAGCACTTTAATAACATCATCTTTTAGAATCTGAAATAGCTCAGCTGAAATCCATCACCTCACTAGCTTTGTTCATAGTGATGCTTCCTAAGGCCCACTTGACTTCACACTGCAGGATATATGGCTCTAGGTGAGTGATCACAGCATTGTTGTTATCTGGGTAATTAAGATCTTTTTTTGTATAGTTTCTGTGTATTCTTGCCACGTCTTCTTAGTATCTTCCGCTTCTGTTAGGTCCATAACATTTCTGTCCTTTATTGTGCCTAACTTTGCATAAAATATTCCTTTGGTATCTCTAGTATTCTTGGAGAGCTCTAGTCCTTCCCATTCTATTGTTTTCCTCTACATCTTTGCATTGTTCATTTTACATTGAGGTGTAGTTGATTAACAATGTTATGATAGTTTTAGATGTACAGCAAAGTGATTCAGTTATATATATATATGTTTCCATTCTTTTAAAAATTATTTTCCCATTTGATTGTTACATAATATTGAGCAGAGTTCCTTGTACTATACTATAGGTCCTTGTTGTTTACCCATTTTAAATATAGCATGTGTACATGTTGACCTCAAACTCTATAACTATCCTTTTGCCTTCCTTCCCAACCAGCATAATCATAAATTCATTCTCTAAGTCTGTAAGTCAATTTCTGTTTTGTAAATAAGTTTATTTGTATCATTTCTTTCTAGATTCTGCATATAAGGATATTATATGATATTTCACTTTGGTTTACTTCACTCAGTTTGACAATCTCTATTTCACTCATTTTAATGGTAGAGTAATATTCCACTTTATATATGTAGCATATATTTATCCATTCCTCAGGGATTCATATCTATAAATGAAAAATCTATGATAATTTTCAATTCATTTTTGTTCTAACAGTCTATGTGTGTATGGCTCTAAAGGAAAATTTATCAGTAACCGAACTGTTATATTTTTGTCTGTTTTGGGGGATCTTCTTTCAACAATCTTGAATTCTTTAATCTATCCAAAATAAAACTAACTAGCATGCTTTAAATTTTTCTCTCAAAACTAATCTGGCTCAACTTGCATTGTCTCAAAAATGTGACTGTATTTTTCACATTGAGTATAACTGATATTGACATTTTTAAAGAAGGCTCTTGAAAAATATATTTTTAACTAAAAATAATAAGTCCTAATCTCTTGTCCTCATACTATTCCATTCACACTGGCATACACTCTCAGACACATGCACACACTCAGAAACAACACTAAATCTTATTGTGATCTAGCTACTTTCATTATCTCTTCACAGGAATGTTTGGACACTGAAACTGTTTTCTCTGTATAAAGAAAATGAAAGAATATTTTTTTCTGGCCTGATTTCTTTTCACCTTTAGCGCCCAAACCTTATTCTCGGAGGAATTCTGTGATCTCCTAAGACATCGTAAGACCTGGCCAATCCTCAAGGGATTTGGAAGAGCCAGATGGCTTTTTAACTAAATTTTTCCACCTGGAACATGCCCTGGCAGTGCCAAAACACTACAGTATGTGAATAAATGCTCCAACCATTGTCCAGAGTTCAGCTACCTTGTCATAGGTGCTGTGGCCCCAAATGTGACCTAAGACTTTTCTGACTAAACTTTAAGTGTGGAGACCTGAAAGCAGTAATTTATTACAACTCAGAGGAAGTTCACAGGAAAAGGTTGGTTAAAGCTAAAAGGAAAATGTTCTCATAGTGGCTGAATTTAAGGTCAATGAACCATTAATAATGCTTGTGCACTTATAGTGTGCTTCCTCATGATTATTTTTCATGTCGTCCCACATCCTGAAGTACTGTTTTGAAGCTGATATCCTTCCTATTTTTTGAACATCTCCATTTCCACAAGCTCCCATTATTCACTTTTTCCTTTTTTCAAATATTTTTATCTTTGCCAGCATTAATCTTCTACCATATAAGGAACAGATACAAAGTTATCTAAATATTAAATGTAACATAAATGATTTACGATAGTACTACCTACACTTTATTATGAAAGGGAGGCAGATTCTCACATTCTTTATTTTGTAGGGATATTTGAGGATAACATATAAGATGAGAGTTACTAGGTAGTTTAGTCTTATTGCTCCTTGTGCTGGGTCTATGGAGGCATTATGCCACTTCCAACAGCAAGTAAAGTCCTTCTTGTCTTCCTGCCCCAGAACTAGTTCAGAGAGACCACTGCTCCACAGCTCTAAGATGACCTAGAAAAAAATAAGATTCTATACCTAAGCTTCTTCTTTTTTTCAAGTTCCCCAAGGGAAATGTGATACACTGTATATTTTCTGAAAGTTTACTTTAGGAGAAAAAGCAAGCCCTCCTATGTGTGTATTGTGTAGCATCACAAACGACAGTTGTGAACTTTAACAGTGCGGTTCTTCTTTTGTATTCTACAGTGGAAGGACTTTACAAAACTAGGGCTTTGAAAGGAAGCTATCCTTGCTTTTCAAATCCCCCTCTTTCCTGCTAAGCCCTATCCACCTTCCTTCTTTCTTACAGCACTCAGCTTCCAACAGTGCACTCTCTGCTTATCTGCTTAAAGTCTTACTTTAGTGGCAGTATGATAGGATCCCTCTGGTTCATTTTACTGAGGAAAAAAATGGTTAAGCTGCTAACCAAGATCACAAATCTAATATATTATAGGGTGGTGGGAGCAGAAGTCTGATTTGGGGATTTCTGATTCTAGAGCTTATGCTGTTAAACCCTATTTCAAATTGTCTTTTTTATTCCTGCTATCTTGCAAAACTGACTCATTGGAAAAGACCAGATGCTGGGAAAGATTGAAGGCAGGAGGAGAAGTGGACGACAGAGGATGAGATGTTTGGATGGCCTCACTGACTCAATGGACATGAGTTTGAGCAAGCTCTGGGAATTGGTGATAAACAGGGAAGCCTTGCATGCTGCAGTCTGCGGGGCTGCAAAGAGTCAGACACAACAGAGTAACTGAACTGAACTGATCTTGCAAAATTGGCTTAGATGGTAAAGCATCTGTCTACAATGCGGGAGACCCGGGTTCGATCCCTGGGTTGGGAAGATCCCCTGGAGAAGGAAATGGCAATCCACTCCAGGACTATTGCCTGGAAAATCCCATGGACAGAGGAGCCCGGTAGGCTACAGTCATGGGGTCGCAAAGAGTCAGACACGACCTCTCTCTCTGCTTTTGCTGTAACTTATGCTTTATAGCTTACATTTTTCCACCACCAGTTTTGCACTGCCCATTCATTTCTAGACACTGCTTCTCATACTTGATTCCTGATNGGTAGGCTACAGTCATGGGGTCGCAAAGAGTCAGACACGACCTCTCTCTCTGCTTTTGCTGTAACTTATGCTTTATAGCTTACATTTTTCCACCACCAGTTTTGCACTGCCCATTCATTTCTAGACACTGCTTCTCATACTTGATTCCTGATGCTCTAGTCTAAAACCACTTTTACCAACAATTTTTCTAACCATCGGCTACAATACAGAGGATTTCTCAGTTCTTCAGCTTCAATTATAGAATAGTTGCCTTCAATAATAACTGAAATACACTCATTTGTTGATTCCTGGGAGAGTCGGTATTCAGTTCTCTTTTAATCTTTTATTATTTTTATTTCTTGATAGAAATAGTTGATTACTATTGCTCTTTTTCCTTCTCCAAATTCCTGAAAACTATGTCTACTAAGCATTTTATTCCTAATTCTCTTGACTAGCCTTTCCATTATAGACATCATTTATTCCTAATTTTAGTGCTAGCTCTCAGGGCAGGCATCCCCAAAATATGGCACAATGGCATATTGATTATTTTCAATTAAAATTACTTGAGAAACAACCAGTGTAAGAAAACCTTTCTCTCTGTCCCTGAAAGGAGGAAGGTCTCTCATGTGAAAGGTAGCCTTCCCTTCCCAAGAGTGATATTCTGTCACCAGAGATAGGGATTCAGGGTGAGAAGTCTGTGTTAATAAAACTTTCCACTTCCTTTTTAATTTACTATCCCAAGCCCAAACTCTGTTTAGATTCTTCACTAATTAAGCAGTCAAAGCTAAATTTCTTTGCCCTGTCAATTCCTCTCATAGGTATTGTTTGTTTAAAAAGTATAAAAGCTGCCACCATGGCCACTTCTTAAGCCCCATATCTATTAGACCTCTATGCATACTAAATTTTTTCTTGTTAATCNCATTTAAAATTTAAAAATTTTCACACAAAAGTAAGGCCACTTCATTAAGGCCTGTGATTGTTGAATAAAATTCTAGATTGCATAGGTATTTACATATTGAATATAAGCTCTACAATACTGTTTTACCAAAGTTTTATAGCTAGTATTTTGTTTGTAACATTTGGGGCAAATAAGTTAACAGTTGTAATTATTTATCAATGAGATATTAAACATGAAATGAAACATTTCCCCTCTTTCTCCATCATGCTTTCACAAAGTTCATCATTTTAAAAATTGTATTATTTCTATTAATTAATTGTTTTGTATTTTGATAATTATTGTTTGAGTTTTTTCTAAATCTTTTCATCCTCCAATACCTTATACAAAACTTTAATTTTAGACATGTTCATTCTAGTAATGTGGGAGAAATATTCATACAATTTGCAGGATATTGAACTACAGCCATGCCATTTTTATGTGCCAAAGATGAACCTGTCAACTGTGTTAAATAATAATATTGTTTTTTACTGTAACTATTTGAATAGCTTAGTAAAAGTTAAGATAAACACATAGAGAAAATAGAGGACAATCATAGAATACATATGTTGAGGTTTAAAATATATAGTGTTCAATAGTTGCTATTCCAATCAAATAGCCAAGGCATATTAAAGGTGAAGTTGGAGTAGATTGTGTAGAAGATAATTTCTCATACATTAAATATTATTCCAAATAAAATATTTTGCAATAGTTGACTCAACTGTTTACTTTCAGTAAGAATGGGTTCTAGTGTATATAAAAATGACAGAAATTCATAATCAGCCTGTGAAAACTGAGTAAAAGACCAAAAACATAAATAAGAGAAAAAAATATCATTTTACATGAAGAGGGTTTGAATACATGAACAGGGATTGAGAAAGCATTCTCTTTCATAACAGAATGCAGTTATATGTCTTTTATTTATTTAGCTATAACCCAAATTATTTTACTTAGTGAGAATTACAATTGTCTGAATAGTACACATTTAATTTTCAATTGGCTTATTCTCATGCTTTTGTTTCTGACCTTTCAAACATATCTTCTTGTACCTATGTGATAGTTTGATTAAGAGAAACATCATAAACAGTTGTGTTTAGCAGGTCCTGAAAAAATTATGCTATTAAACAAATAACATGAAAAGACTAAACAGAACCACTAACAATGAAGTATTGGAATTCAGCTAGTCTGCAGGCAATAAAAGGATGGTTATTAGTTCACCAGCCTGCTAGGCTGAAGATTCATGGAGAATAAATACAAATAAAACCCTGGAGCATGTCTGTAAGACACTGATGTATTCCAAAGGTGAAATTGGGGTAACTGCAAAGGAAGAACATGTATGCACTTAAAATATATATTGAATTATGACCTGTAGAAATATAACACTGCTACAAAATCACTTGGCAAAAATAGTGTCATGCAAAATTACCAAGATGTAAAAAGGATAAAAGGATAGAAAAAAGGATAGCTCACGTTGAACAGACACTAAAAGTAATCAAAAGCTTTAATAAACATAATTCACAAATAATGCTAAATAAAGAACGGCTTTGCCTACCACATAAAATATATTTTATATATGGAAGCATGGGGCTTAGTCTTTTCCTTCTTAACTACTTAACAAATGTTCTTTCCTATATATATACATATATTTACTACCAGTACTCTGAATGCCTACTTTGAACAATAAAAAAACTAATGTGTTTATACATTTGAATTGAGTCTTACAGACTTTTTGATAATATTTATAAAATATATATTTATACATAGAAATATATGTTTATATACACATATACATATGCCTATAGTCAAAATATAACATGGATTAAAGTGCAGAACTTTACTAAAATATGATTATGAAGAGAAGAATATCTTGATAATTTAATAAAATACATTTAGTATCAACCATGGCATTAGTTTAAAATTACAGTAGATTGACAACATGTTTATATTAGGAATCCACCAATATGGTTGATATTGAGTTATGAAGTCAACAACAGGAATAAAAGCAGCATGACTTTTGTGGAATAAAGGAGGATAAATGAGTCATGTAAGGGAGAGTTGGACATGACTGAGCAACTGAACTGAACTGAAGACAGGGAAGCCACATTTACCCAGAAATGGAAAGTTCAGCTGAACAGACTAGAACTGATACACTCTAAACTAAGCAAGCCCAGGTTTCTTTCAGGCAGATGTTAGCCCTGAGATTTTCTGGGGTGAAAAGTATAGTCTCAAGTAGTACATAGAGAACATGTCTAAAAAAGTACTTATCAGAAAAATGCACAGCTATCACTACATGCTACATGTTCACAGGCAGAAGTGCCTGACTCTGAAATTGTTTCCTGGGTTAGATTCCATCTCTTACGCAGGAGGACGCTCACGTTAGAGGATCTTGCAAAGATGAGACAGAAGTCTCAACTGAAGAGTAAATGCAAGTTTTACTTTTTAACCAGTCTCCAGTATGCTCTTTTTAAATGTTGTAGATCCTGTAAATTACCATCACTTTGTTTTGTTATTCAAGTAGTACCGCATGGCCTGTATGATATGTCATACATTTTTTTGTATTCTTGTATCTCCATTGCCGGAATTATCATTGTCCTGAAGAACATGGAAAAGAACTTTACAAAAAGTAGCATAATGGATCAATCTGTTTGGAAAGAATAAAAACATTCTCAAACCACTCCCAGCTCCTGACTGGTATAAAGAGCATGTCATTATGTAAACTAGGCCTTGATTTTATTCACTGGAGTTTTGAGGGTGTGCAGGCCTCGTGTACACCTGTGGTGGATTCATGTCGATGTATGGTAAAACCAATACAGTATTATAAAGTAGAATAAAGTAAAAAAAAATTTTTAAAGTATTGTAAAGTAAAATTTTAAAAAGGTTATTAAAGAGTAGGCAAAGGTTTGCTTGTATCAAATAAAAGTGGGCATGATGCAACCACCTACGAATATGAGGAAAAGGGAAAAAACTCCTGGAGTTCTCACATAGAGCTGCACAGAATCAGGTGCCTTACTGCTTTATCATGTCCTGCCTATTACATAAGTTTCTTGACTTGAAGATACATTGACCATAAAATTATTTAGAGAAAAAAAAATATAGATTAGATGTGGAAACTATTTCAACCAAGATGTGGACAGCCATATTGGCAGATGTCTTATTCAATTCTATCTCATTTGGAATATGAGATGGCCCAACAATATGGCCAGAGAAGATGGAGACAAAGTTTTGCAAGCAGACTGCTGTAGACCAGGAAGCTCTGTCCAAGCAGAAGTGTTTCAACTAATTAAAGATGAATGATAAGTGTAACATGGTAAGTAACTTAGGTTTTAGTAATCATATTAGACAATTTATTGGAAAGATGGGGAATATAATTGACTATTAATCAGCACTTTACTTTCGTCATTCTATTTTCCAAAATCGTCCCAATTCAGGACACTAGGAGATTTGAAACAGGAATTCAATTTCAGTTAAATATAAAATGTAAAGGCTTTTTATTTGTACAAAACTTGAAAAATTTTCCCATTATACTGCAAATACATGTAAACCAGGTCACTGATTTAGCACATATGCCATGCCTCATAATAATCAGATTAAATGACATGAATATTGTCTTGCTCACAGATTCCCAAAAGCACTTCCTAGAAATTGAGCTTTAAAGAGAGAGTTGTAGTGAAGTCTGGTTCTTACTGTGTTGAACATAGTTAAGCATGCTGTTTTACTGCAGCAATACTTCTCATAATGGTAGTCTGAATTTCCAGGATGGTCCTAGACTAGACCCCAAAACACAACATAATTTTTTAAAAACTATTATGCATGCCAGTGGTTGCCATGAACAGAGTTTTAGAGATCCTTATATATCCCTATCTTTAATTCTTCACTTAAAGAAACAGATAAAATGAAGATTAAATGATTCGCTAAAACTGAACAGATAAAAACTTGACAGAGGCAATCCAGGTTTCCTTATGCCACACTATTGACCTTACTAGAATTCTTACACTGACACTCTTCATTTATCATGCTGTGTCAGGAATAAATTGGGATCTATTTTAACTTTTAATAGACTCAACCTTGTCACCTTTCTTTAAATCTTTAATTAGACTTACTACTTGTGTCCCAGTCACATGTTATGTAAAATAATTCTGCTCATCTTTATTATTATGGTAAGTTTCAGGATGAAGTTTTACTCTTCTTAAATTGTAGCTGACATTATAATTCTATAAACCTGTTATCTAATAGGTAGTCACATTTATATTGAGCATCTTATTAGAATTTTATAAGCATACACCTCATTCAGAAACTGGATTAACAAGACTATAGATTCTATTTAGACTTTTAATTACTTGAACATCATTATACCTTATTTCAGAGTATCAATTCCTTGATGTCATGAGTAGCAATGAGATAGAAACAAACAAATGTTTACAAATTACCTAATCATTGACCTTGGTACTTAAAGGTAAGTTACCAAATATTTTTTACTGTTCCACTTCTGTTACATTTGTATCTATATAAATGAGATCAATGTGTATGCATATTGTTTTATACAGAAATCACTTTCTATAAAGGACAAATGAATACTAACACAGCAACCCTTCATGGATCACAGTCTTGTCATGGTGAAGGTGCTTGTGAAACTCAATGAAGCTATGAGCTATGCCAAACAGGACCACCCAAAATGGGTGGATATTTTGGAGAGTTCTGATAAACGATGGTCACCTGGAGGAGGAAATAGCAAACCACTCCAGTAATCTTGCTGCGAGAACACCATAAACAATATGAAGACCCTGGTAGATGAGTTCCCCAGGTCAGAAGGTGTTGAATATGTGTGTTTTATTGCAGTGTGTTTCTGGTGGTGAAAGTAAAGTAAAATGAATGAATCTGGTGGTGAAAGTAAAGTTCAATATTGTAAAGGACAATATTGCACAGGAACCTGGAATGTTAGTTCTATGACTCAAGGAAAATTGCAAGTGGTCAAGTAGGAGATGCCAAGAATGAACATTAACATTTTAGGAATCAGTGAATCAAAATGGATGGGATTGGGCAAATTTAATTCAGATGACCACTATATCTACTACTGTGTGCAAGAATCCTTTAAGAAAGGAGTAGCCCTCATAGTCAAAAAAGAGTCTTAAATGCAATACTTGGATGCAATCTCAAAAACACCAGAAATGATCTCAGTTTGTTTCAGAGGAAAACCATTCAACATCACTATGTCGAGTCTTTGCCCCAAACACTAATCCTAAGGGAAATCAGTCCTGAATATTCTTTGGAAGGACTGATGCTGAATCTGAAGCTCCAATCCTTTGGCCACCTGGTGCGAACAGCCCACTTGTTGGAAAAGACCCTGATGATGGGAAAGACTGAACAGAGGAGGAGCAGCAGAGGATGAGATGGTTAGATAGCATGACCAAATCAATGGACATGAATTTGGGCCAACTCTGGGAGACAGAAAAGTGCAGGGAAGCCTGGTATGCTGCAGTCCATTGGGTTGCAAAGGGTCAGACCCAACTTGACTCAACAACAACAGCAATACAGTAAAGTCAATATTATTTCAAAGAAAGTAAATTGACTCATTCCTTAGCATACCAGTGGTTCTCTAAAATGTCAGAAGCTTAGACTTTGTATTGCAAGTTTGATAAATAAATTTTGTAATAAATAAAAGGCTATAAAAAGGCATAATGATTACTTTTTGAACAGNAAAAAAAAAAAACAGATTAGAAGTGCACTAGGTAGACTGCTCAAATTTAAGACAAGACAGAAAAGAATAGAAGTATTTTGAGTAAATGATCAAAAGGTCAGGAATATTGTAAAAAGAAACAGGAATAGATATTTATTTCTTGTGTGTTGAAGCCCTCCCTTTGGATTTTTCTGTGTAATTTTGCTTCCTAGGTGATTCAAAATGGTAAAGAATCTGCCTGCAAAGCAGGAGACCCAGGTTCAAACCCTGGGTCAGGAAAATCCACTGGAGAAGGGCATGGCAACCCATTCCAGTATCCTTGGCTGGAGAATTCTATGGACAGAGGAGCCTGGAAGGCTCCAGTTCATTGGGTCATACACAGTCAGACACAACTGAGCCACTAATACTTTCACTTTGTGTAATATTACTACAATCTTTTTGGAAGTAGGAGATTTCTTTTTAGTTTTAAATATTAGATCAAGGAATATATTTCTAAAGGTTCCTTCACCTTCACCTTATGTTTCTCTAAAGTTTATGTATTCCTAAAGTTCACATAACTTATTCAGGAGCCCCATTTCAATCTAAACAGTTTGACAAATATTTTCTGGATGAGAATCCCTCATATATAGTTATGCAGCTCAAATTTGGTTAAAAGTAAGATATTTATATTATTATACAGAGAGTTATTATCTTTGGTTGGTTTGAGATATTATAAAGGGAAATAGTCCAAATGGGAAACAAGAGGTTTCATTTTTATATTTTTTATTGAAATCTATTTTATGATTTTTCCTGAAACCACATTGAGCTAAACTTCATCAGATACAAAAATACAATAAGAGATTAAAGCGAAAATATAACAAAGCTTCTGTACCTAAAATTTGCCATCTATGTAATCACACTTAATTTTTTCATGTTGTATTAAATTGGATTTCACATTAATTTGAGGATAAATATGTATCAATTAAAATAAAATCAGAACTCTATAATTTATCTGCTATGTATCCAGGGAACATGGTCAATGACCGTTAATGTGCCTCAGTGGAAAAGGAGTTGATACTGGTATCTATTTTCTAAGAACATTGCAAGAAGAAATGTGCTATGCTACACATAACTTACTGAATATGTTTACCACAATATCTGGTATATAATAAATGTTCAATAAATATTAACCATTATATTATGAGCTAAAAATATGATAAGGACAAGGGTCAAGCCAGGATTTAAAGATAAATATAGAAGAATAAAGTGTTTATTGCTCAGATGGTGATATCAAAGATGACCAGCAAATAATACAGTTGCTCTGAAGTTCAAAGACATATTTAGAGGTTCATTTTAATATACATTTCATATGTTGAAATATAAAATGTATGTATTTGTAAATGTTTACATGAATTCAGACTAGGTTGCCTGTATTATAACTGCATATATCATTTATTTATCTGCTCAGTATTGTCACCTCAAGTCAAAGACAGGCATTAAGTTATTTATTTATGCTAATGATGCCTGAAAATTAATTATCATAGAGTAGAGCCAAATATTATTATTCCATTCACTTTTAATTAACTATGTGGACATTAATTCATGAATCTATTCATTCAATAGTCATGTATAATTGTTTTTACTTATCACTTTTTGTCCTTTGTTTCTTACACTGTCTCATGTTCCCCTTTATTTTGTATCTTTACATAGCTATTCTTGGCATCCACTATATGCCACACATTAGGGGACAAATGAATCAGACAAAATGCTCTCATTTAGATTATTAGTACATAGTGAGTGAGACAATACAGGAATAAAATTGTCATACTTTAAGGCAACAACATGCTATTAAGACAGACCATACCATTAATTGCTTAATTATTTAACTTACACATAAAGCAATTTATAAGTAAACTGAAATATCACAATGGGGCACAGATTAAATTAAAGGATCTTAGGGACCCAAGCTTTAGCACTCAATGTCATTATGTCCCTTTTTCTTTCTGAAGCAATCCCTCATATCTGCTTTTATCTTCTTTTATACTCATTTTTTCTCCTAATGTAGATAATCACATAACTGGGGAAGATGTTCTGTAAATGGTTTTGTCTTCTTTCACTGTCTAGTAGAAATAGTAACCTTAAACTCTTTATAACATACTATGTAAATGGGGAGAATTTTTTTCTTCAGTTTTTAATCTCTGCAGTTGAAAGGTCAGGAGAGGGATTTATTAGAATATTGTTATTATTGGTCTTACTCAAGCTGTACAGAGAGGTGAGGAGTTCCTCGAAGGAAATTTATGTGCAGTCTTCAAAAAATGGAACAAGGCTGAGAAATGATCCCCATTTCCCTATCATCATATTTAAGACTGTCAAAGTTAAAATGCTTTTGAGTGGAAAGACTCAATAAAGAAAAATATTAAATCAGATTTTAAAACTTGTAGAAACATACTAAGAATCCGAATTTCATTGTATGTTTTGAGGGTACTCAAGATATTTCTCAAATAACCTCTCAGTAAGATCAAAGATTGTACATTTATATATATTTTACTCCCTCTATTCTGATAATATATAATGGATTTCAGGTAGATGAATGCTTTTGAAATTGAGATAGATATTAAACTTCCATGGTCTTTCTTTTTGTGATCTTTTCAGTATTGCAGGCAGAAGTTTCTAATAAACCCAGTCTTCACTGGCTTACTTTCCTTCTAATTTACATAATTTAAACCAAGTCTCCAATTCATTAATTATATTTAGGTGCATGATCTGCTGCTGTTCCATGATTTTCATTAAAAGAATAGAAGGTATATGAATATTGTAGTTTTGCCTTCTGTATGACTCTGATGCTTTACTAAATATGCTAGACAAATCTGAAAAATATTTTTATTTACTTTAGAGATCTTTTTGAAATTTATTTAGAACTTCTGTAAATTAGTTTGAAATTCTTGCTAAAGCTATTGTATGTTTATTCATTGCCATTGAAAATTAAGTCTTTTATTTGCTTCCTAAGCTAGAAAGTGAAGAGGAACTAAAAAGTCTCTTGATGAAAGTGAAACAGGAGAGTGAAAAAGTTGGCTTAAATCTCAACATTCAGAAAATGAAGATCATGGCATCCGGTCCCATCACTTCCTGGGAAATAGATGGGGAAACAGTGTCAGATTTTATCTTTTTGGGCTCCAAAATCACTGCAGATGGTGACTGCAGCCATGAAATTAAAAGACGCTTACTCCTTGGAAGGAAAGTTATGACCAACCTAGATAGCATATTGAAAAACAGAGACATTACTTTGCTAACAAAGATCCGTTTAGTCAAGGCTATGGTTTTTCCAGTGGCCATGTATGGATGAGAGAGTTGGACTGTGAAGAAAGCTGAGCGCCAAAAGATTGACGCTTTTCACCTGTGGTGTTGGAGAAAACACTTGAGACTCCCTTGGACTGCAAGGAGATCCAACCAGTCCATTCTGAAGAAGATCAGCCCTGAGATTTCCTTGGAAGGAATGATGCTGAAGCTGAAACTCCAGTATTTTGGCCACTTCATGTGAAGAGTTGACTCATTGGGAAAGACTCTGATGCTGGGAGGGATTGGGGGCAGGAGGAGAAGGGGATGACCGAGGATGAGACGGCTGGATGGCATCACTGACTTGATGAATGTGAGTCTGAGTGAACTCCGGGAGTTGGTGATAGACAGGGAGGCCTGGTGTGCTGTGATTCATGGGGTCGCAAAGCGTAGGACATGACTGAGTGACTGAACTGACAAGTCAGTCAGCAGGACAAGTCTTCATTTGTTTATGATTAACCTTAAGACTTGTTTCTAAGAGAATATTTCATTTTCCCTCTTAGAAACTTAGAGAAAGGAGTTGAATCCTTGTTTCAGAAGCCAATATATAACCCTATATATTCTCAGTATGGAATAGGAACACAACAAAATCCAAATAAACTATGAATTCTGAATGAAGTAGCAGGATGAGTAAGAATAACCATTTCTCACATTCTTATATATTATTTCTTTTCATACAGTTACTTTATTTTTTTATTAAAAACCACCAGATTGAGATATCAACTAATACTCCAGCCCTAAGAAATGGTCAAAAATATTAAGCATATAGTCGTAAATTTATCACCAAGTTAAAATTTTATAATGCTTCAACTTAAACAACATGGGCACTTAGATGAAATTGAATCAGGTAAAATCTTGTTTTCTCAGTAAAATTAGCCCCTCTTTGATCTTTTAAAATCCAGCATCATACCCTTCAATTTAGCAGTTGTGAAAACATGATTTCATCCAACTCATACACCAAAAACACTGAACTTGAGTTTCTATTGCCATTTCTCTTTACCACTACCAAACAGTCATCACTCGTGATCAGTTGTGATCATTTATTTAAGCCCTCTGCTTCTCTTTCCCTCCATAGTTAGATTAGCTTGAGGGAAAGGCCTGAGTCTTTTTAATCTTTGAATTCATGGTGCTTATCATACTATTTGGCACATAGCAGATCCTGAACAGCACTCTTCTGATACAGAGAAAAATGTCATTTTCCAGCAATGACACGCTGCACCCCAAATCGCTTGCGCAGAGCAGCCTGGATCTGCCTGGATTTGAGACTGTAGACAAGGGGGTTGAGCAGTGGTGTCATGAGGAGGTATCCATTACTCATGCTGGTAAACAGAATTGGAGAAGCATTCTGAGTGTAGCGATGCAGCACTGCCACGCTGATGAGGGGCAGGTAAAACACAAATACTGTGCATAGGTGACAGGCACAGGTATGCAGTGATTTCCAGTTTCTGTCTCGATTCTCCAGCTTTAGAACAGTGGCCAAGATCTTCATGTATGAAACTAAGATGAAGACAACGTCTACTGCAAATGTGAAGAGTACAAACACTAATCCATAGACACCGCTAAAAGTGACGTCCCCACAGGCCAAGTTCAGCATATCAGGGTAGTAGCAATAAGAGTGTGAGAGGATATTGGCCCCACAAAAAGGAAAGGTCCTGAGGAGGAAAGGCAGAGGGGCCACCAGGGCGGCACCACGCATGACAGCAGCGCCACTAAGACAGGCGACAGCAGAGCGGGTCAGGGTCCTGGCGTAGTCCAGTGGAGCACAGATGGCTACCAAGCGGTCGAAAGCCATGGCTACCAGCACCCCTGATTCTACCGAGGAGAGGCTGTGGATGAAGAACATCTGGGCTAAGCAGGCATCCAGGCCGATGTAGTGGACATTGAACCAGAAGATAGCTAAGACACTAGGCATTGTAGACAACGAAAGGCCTAGGTCAGTAAGGGCCAGCACAGCCAAAAAATAGAACTGAGGTTCATGAAGATTATGTTCTGCTTTAACTAGGATAAGCAGAAGAGCATTTCCCATAAGGGCTAGGACGTACAGGAGACAGAAGGGAATGGAAATCCATATATGGGCAGCTTCCAGACCGGGTATACCAGTGAAGGAGAAGGTGGGCCAAATAGAAACAGTGTGATTAAAAGACCACATGGAAAAGTGTAGGTCAAACTGAAGTCCAAGATGCTTCTGCTTCTCACCCTATAAAAGAGAGATTGTGTCAGGATAAAAGCAAACCGATTGCCTATACATATAGTTACATAATTAAGACATGAAGAACTCAAAATTGAGTTTATAACTTCATAATTATTCCTCTTGATATTACGAATGGCAACTAAGCACATGAAAAAACGCTCAATATCTTTATTTAGAAAATGTAAATGAGAAGTACAATAAGATACCATTAGAATGGCTAGAATTAAAAATACTTGAAAATTCTGTGTTGCTGAGCATATGGAACAACTGAAATTCTGATGGGATACAAATGATACAGAGTCTCTTTGGATATCAGCTTGGCAGTTTCACATAAAGTCACATGCACACTTATTAAACATTTAACAGTACACAGCAATTTCACTTCTAAGAATTTGCCCAAGAGAAATAAAAACACATATCCATACAAAGACTTGTACATAATCAAATAAGCTTATTCATGATAGCAAAAAAAAAAAAAAAGGGAAAGAAACCAAACATACACCCAGCATTGAATGGATGTGCATATTGCAAAGATCCATAAGCTTTAATTTGAAAAGGGAATAATTCCTGATAGAGGCAATAGCTTGAATGGGTCATTTGTGCTCTGTGAAAGAAGGCAAATACAAAACATCACATATTGTATGATCTCATTTGTACGAAATTTTACAAAAGCCAAAATCAGTGATAGTTGATCAGAGATTTTAGTGATGAAAAGGAAGTATAAAGAGACTGAGTACAAAAAGGCAGGAAATGACTTTTTGGAAGATCAAAATGTTCCATATCATGGCTGATGTACTAACCACATGATTTTACATGTTATTTAAAGCTCATCAAATTGTAGTTCATTAAAATGTATCTCTTTAGGGATATCTTCCCTAATTCTTTCCTTTCAGTCAATTCAAAAAGGAAATGTCACTGTAGTTTGTGATAAAATTTGATCTCCATTACTAGAAATCGATTAATATCTGGGATGGATATCAGTCTATTTTGTTTTATACATTCACTTATTGGATTCCCTCTAAGTGGTCCACATACTACATAGAAAAGCAAATTAACTCTATCCATTTTTGTGAGCAGTGACTTTCATTTTTTCTCCATTTCAGAGGGCTCTAAATCTCTATATTATTTTCTTCCTTAGAAACTTAAAGTATTTCTATGTTACTCTTCAGCTTACATTTATGCTTTTTCTCTTATGTTATGATTCATGTAAAATTTCTGAGCAATTTGAATATTCTAAAGTCTCCAATTAACTCTCAAATTTTCATACTCAAGCCAGATGCCTTTTCTGAACATGTGTTCAACTGATACAAAGACATATCTAGCCAGCTGCTTCATAGGAAATTCAAATATATGCCCTAGGCATAAGAGTTAATTTAACCCTTTCCAACCCATACAAATTTTTCATGTATTTTATTCAAAAATATTATTGATGGACTGGGTGCTCAGTAATGTCTGACATTTTTGTGATGGACTGTAGCCTGTCAGGCTCTTCTATCCATGGAATTTTGCAGGCAAGAATACTGGAGTGAGTTGCCATTTCCTTCTCCAGGGGATCTTCTTAACAGAGGGATCAAACCCGCCTCTCTTGTCACTCCTGTATTACAGGTGGATTCTTTACCATTGGGCCACCTGGTAAGCCCTAGTATTGATGAGACTATTTTAAATGCAATGCCAGTTTATTTTACTGTTGGTAATGTCGCTGTGAAAAACAAAGTCAGGAGCCAGACTGTCGAGTTCAATAGACATTGAATTCTAATCAGTCATTTGTCTTTGGCTGTTACCTTCCTGTGCTTACTTCGCTCTTCGTGTAATAAGGATATCAGTATCTACTGTCTGTAAGGTTCTAATGGGAAATGACTAAAAAAAACGCCTCACTATATAAGAGAAGCCACTTGCAATGTAGGATACCCAGGTTCCATCCCTGGGTCAGGAAACGGCAACCTACTTCGGCATTATTGCCTGGAAAATTCCACAGACAGAGGAGCCTGGCAAGCTCCAGCCCATGGGGTCACAAAGAGTTGGACATGACTGAGCAAGTAACACTTTCAGTTTTTTCACTTCTTATATATAGATCTATATACATATCTATGTATACACATAGATATATGGGCTTCCCTGGTGGCTCAGAGATTAAAGCGTCTGCCTGGAATGCGGGATACCTGGGTTCGATCCCTGGGTTGGAAAGATCCCCTGGAGAAGGAAATGGCAATCCACTCCAGTACTCTTGCCTGGAGAATCCCATGGAGGGAGGAGCCTGGTAGGCTATAGTCCATGGGGTCGCAAAGAGTCGGACACGCCTGAGAAACTTTACTTACTTACTTATACAGATATATCTATACATAGGCTTCCCAGGTGGCACAGATGGTAAAGAACCTGCTTGAAAATACAGGAGACTCCAGGGAGCTGATTCAAGCCCTGGGTCGGAAAGATCCCGTGGATAAAGGCAGGGCAACCTACTCCAGTATTCTTGCCTGAAGAATCTGCTGGACAAGGGAGCCTGGTGGGTTACAATCCATGAGGTCACAGAGAGTCGGACATGACTGAGCATGCACAAGACAGATATAAATGCTGTTTAAAAAGTGAAAATGAAGTTCCTTAGTCATGTCTGACTTTTTGTGACCCCATAGCCTGCCAGGCTCCTCCGTCCATGGAATTTTCCAGGCAAGAGTATTGGAGTGGGTTGCCATTTCCTTCTCCAGGGGATCTTCCCAACCCAGGGATCAAACCCAGGTCTCAACTCAAGGCTACTGTTATTAACTTTTAACATTGCTCTTTACCTTAAACAAACTAGTAATTTCTTATCTGAAAGCTCTCCCCCTAGTATTTCTCCTTTAATACATTGTTTCTACACTTTTCATAGTTTCTAAAATGTCAACAAGACTACATTGTACCCTTTTAAATATTTTCTCATAAGCAACAAAATAAACTTAATTTCCTTTGCCTCTTTATTATGAGGCACAATACATTTACAAAACAGATGTGCACGGTTCTCTAAGTTCATCACTTATATAAATGACATCCCTAGGCTCTGTATTTTGTTGCAATAATTCTGAAGGTGCTGGGAGCCCTAGCCTTATGCATTGTCATTCTGTGTCTTTAAACCTTTGCTCAAGACAAGCTCTCTGGCTGGATCACTTGCTCCTCCCTCTCTCTTACATACCCAGTGAATTTTGATTTAGTCCTGAAAAATTAATCTCAGGTACTGTGTCTTCTAGAAAGTATTTCTTATATTTCTGCCCTATTAACTAATCTGCAAGTATTTGAGATTGCATGCCTCTTTCTCTAGTGAGATTTTTTTTCCTGAAAATATGTTACTTATTATGATAAATTTTTTAAATAAATGAATGACTTAACAAAATGACTGAGGCAAGTTGTTTGATTTCAATAATTCCCAGCTTTTTTTAAAAAATAAATTTGTAATAAAGATGCTATATTAAATGTTACTATGAGGATTAATTATATAAGACAAAGCAAAAGCATACCGCATATTACCTAAAAGTTAGTCAGCATTTGTTTTTGAGATTTTATAGTATTCAGTTCAAAACAAATATATGCATAAGTAAATTGTAGACATTATAAAATAAAATTCCATGCTGATTTGACAAGAAAATACTAATTGGTAAGAAATTGTAGTTCATCAAGCCAATGTTCCAGCTCAATACATAGCAGCTTAAACATGTGTTGAATAAAGTAAAAAAGCAGCAGAAGCAGCAAGAATGGCAGAATAAGACAGTGATACAGGTGGAAAGAAAAGCAGACGAAAAGAATGGAGAGAGGGTGGAAAGAAGGAAGGGAGGTGGAAGGAAGAAAGGTGGGAAACTTTTAGAAAAAATAATTAAGGAACATCTGATGCTCACTGCAGTGCTAAAACCAGAACATATTTCCTAGATCCTAATACTTGAATTTCTATAAGCAAACAAAGTACTTACTATATATAAAAGAGTGTACATCAAAATAACATATGAATGTTGAGTGTTTTATGTGTGTGTGTTCATTTTTCTCTTCAAAGCCCAACTAGAAGCCAAGTTCTTACACAAAGTTTTAAAAAATGCCACTTTGATTTTAAACATTCTATCTTATACAAGTAAAAATGACTAATGACCAGGTAGAAGAAGGTTAAAATCACATAATGCATCTTGTTATAAAAATATCCTACATTTACACATAAACATATACATAAACACACTCATTTACATACATATGTCCTGCATATATCTTTGTTATTAGCATAAAATCTTCCTGCTTTATCATAACCTGAGCTTCAAACAGCTAATAGCATATAATCCTTTTGATTTCAGCTTTTAGTCATGCTTTGTCTATTTTTTTTTAATTTGTTCTTTATTTATTTTGGTCAAAGAAAAAACTTGGTTCTAAACCCATCCTTATAACAACTTCTGAAAGGAAAATTCTGTTTTGCCTGCTTTTCCATTTATATTTGGTTATGTCATGTTGTTATGTTATGTTATACCTCCTTGTACCAATCATGCAGTTTTTAATGAGAAGCCCTCCTGTGTCAGGTACTGTTCTAAACATTAGAGAGTCAAATATGTGTGAGATATAAAGCAGTATCATGGAAGAAACTTAACCATTATGATTTAAAAGTTAGCTTTATCATATTTTTCCTCATATGATCCCGAGGGTAATTCAATCTTTCTGAGAACTAATATTACTTGTCAAAATATGTGCAATTATACCTATTTTAATGGGTACTTAGAAAGATTAAACATAAAACAAAAAAGAGCTTATAATAACACCAACACAATTGGAAAACAAAGTTTACATAAAAGTTATTATAATATGTCAAGGTCTGATTTATAGTTACACACCAAGTTTTCATCTATATGTAGATCACTATACATATTTTAACTTGGGAATCTAGAGGAAGGCTTTTCTGATAAGCTGGAATATAGGAAGTCTAAAGAAGCATCAGTTGGGATAAAACCAGATATATTGTCTATATGAAAGACTGACATCATTAAAATTACAGAGATTTTAAAGAAAACTTGGATAAAAAATATTGTGGATGTCAAATTTTATTACTGTTTAAAAATACTAGCAGAACAGTTCTTCATCTGGATTAATTCTTCATTTTTTTAATCTGGAAAATTAAGTTTGATTTTGAATGACTATTTTTCTAAAGCACAAATTCTCATTCAAATGTCTTTGAACTTGTAAAATAAATGACAAATTCTAGTGAGCACAAACTCAATTTAGAGTGGAAAAAAAAATAACAAAGCTATTTTGTTTAATGAGATCAGGTGGAGAGGACAAAGAAAAACATCCAAAATTTGCAAAAGCACTTATATTCTTCATGGTTCAGCACCTAAAAACAAAACATGCTGACTTATTTAAATCTAATGCATGTCTGCAAATCATATTTATTAGACTCTGGCCTTAGAACTCAGGGAAAGCTATCAAAACAAGAAACACAGTTCTTAAAATCTAGAAATCTAAAAATGTAGTTTATGTAAACACATATGCACACATAGCATTAACAAATATTCTTTAAATTGGTCATAACTATAGTAATTATTAATTAGGAGAAAACAAAAATAAAATTAAACCAATTATTTAACTTTAAAATTTACTGATTATCAAATGAAGGATTCTCCAAACAATTTAATCCCACACATCCTAACTCATCAACATTAGCCATTCCTGTTGGTCCCTTTATCCTGGAAAGCTGGTTATTATTGTACTAATTTACTTGAATGGACATCCTCAAGTTTACAATTGTAGCTGATATTATTTATGTCTGAAGTACTTTACTTACTGTGCAATGAATGATGTTTTCACTTTTGGATGTACCTGGTGGCAGGACTCCCTGTAAAGCATGGAACCCCAGATGATGTTCTGTATGAAGAAGGAGGGCCTTACGTCTAGTCCTGGGTTTTGAATGGCACTTTACAAACCAAGAGAGGGTCTCCTAGGTGCCTAAACCTCTGCTAAAATTTAAAAAGCCCTGGGAATTCCCAACTTTCTGAGCCAGGGGCTTAAATTTATTTTTGCCCCAAGGGATCTTTGAGAAACAATAGAGCATGTCTTAAATATTATACATCATAGAGGACCTTCTGTACTGGAGAAGCCAAAAGCTCTCATTTTATTGGAACCCATTGGATCTGAGCCATTTCTTTCTATATTGCATAAAAAACAAATTGGAATGACAGCATACAAATAGAACTACATGATATAGACTGTTTCTGAAACAGTAAGCTCTTTAGTAAATAAAATAATAAATGCATAAAGAATATGCAATGAGAAAAAGGCAATCTCTTCAGCAAGTGGTGTTAGGGAAGTTGCACAGCTGCATATAAAGCAATGAAATTAGAACACATTGCCATATCATACACAAAAATAATTTCGAAATGGATTAGAGACTTAAATATAAGACCATGACACATTAAATCTCCTAGAAAAGAACATAGGCAAAGCATTCTGTGCTATAAATTGTCCCAATGTTTTCCTAGATCAGTTTTCCATGGCAATAGATATACAAGTAAAAATAAACAAATATAACCTAATCAAACTTACAAGCTTTTGCACAGCAAGGAAACCATAGACAAAGTGAAAAGACAACCTATGGACTGGGAGAAAATACTTGCGAATGATATGACAAACAAGGGCTTAAATCCCAAAATACAGAAATGGCTCATACAATTCAATAAAAAAAAAAACCCAATCAAAAAATGAGCATAAGACCTAAACAGACATCTCTCCAAAGCAGACATACAGATGGTCAGTACGCTCATCAACATAATTTGTTAAAGTGTAAATCAAAACTAAAATGAAGTACCACCACACCCCAGTCAGAATGGCCAACATTAAAAAGTCTACAAATAATAAAAGCAGTAGAGTATAAAGGGAACCCTCTTACACTGTGGATGAGAATGTAAACTGGTGCAGTCATTATGGAAAACAATAAGAAGGTTCTTCAAAAAACTGAAAATAGAGTTGCCGTCAGTTCAGTTCAGTTCAGTTCAGTTCAGTCGCTCAGTCGTGTCCGACTCTTTGCGACCCCATGAACTGCAGCACGCCAGGCCTGTCCATCACCAACTCCCGGAGTTCACTCAGACTCATGTCCATCGAGTCGGTGATGCCATCCAGCCATCTCATCCTCTGTCGTCCCCTTCTCCTCCTGCCCCCAATCCCTCCCAGCATCAGAGTCTTTTCCAATGAGTCAAGTCTTCTCATGAGGTGGCTAAAGTACTGGAGTTTCAGCTTTAGCCATAAGATCAGCAATTCTACTCTTGAGTATATACCCAGACAAAACTATAATTTGAAAAGAAACATGTACCCCTATGTTTATAGCATCACTATTTACCTAAATGTACATTGATTGATGATTGGATAAAGATGTGATACCCACCCACACACAGAATGTTACTCAACCTTAAGAAAGAATAAAATAACGCCATTTGCAGCAACATGGATAGACCTAAAGATTATCATAGTAAGCAAAGTAAATCAGAAAAAGAAATACAAACACCACATGATATCACTTATTTATGGAATCTAAAACATGATACAAATAAATATATTTAAGAAATGGAAACAGACTCACAGACACAGAGAACAGACCTGTGCTTGCCAATGGGGTGGCGTGGGGGAAGGAAGGATGGGGAGTCTGGGATTCATAGATGCAAATTATTATATATAGGATGGATAAACAATAACATCACACTGTAAAGCATAAGAAGCTATAATCAATATCCTGTGGTAAATCATAATAGAAACAACATTACTAATATGTTTAATATGTTAGTATATATATATATAATTAAATCACTTGGCTGTTCAGCAGAAATTAACACAACATTGTAAATCAACTATACTTCAATAATATAAAAATAACAACTGTCTAAAAGTATTCTGTACAAATATGTACTTGCACATTGTCAACATTTAAAATATGCAGAGTTGCTTCATGTAAGTTTGGGGCAAAAACACCAATTATTTTCCCCAGAAATAACAAATCAAAACTCTCTAAATTTATTTTCCTGACTAGATAATAAAATATATTAAAGTAATTTAGTACAGGACATCAGTTTGTATTCTACTAAACCTTGTTTTTTTCTTCTCTCAAGAGCTTATTATAGATATATTTCCTGACTATAAAAAGTCCCTGTGAGTTTTAAAAAGATACTAAATATTGAATAACAAGAAAGTAATATAATCCATTAACTATTTTCCTGAATTTTAGATTGTTTCTAGCTCATCAATATGAATAATTATGCCATCTTGGTACATATAATTCATGTGCACTGTTCATATGTTTCTATGGGATAAAATGTTCAAATTAAATTGCTGAGCCAAAATATATCTGTTTTATAAATTCAATTCTTGTCAACTTTCCTTTAGAAAATGTTAGCTAATTTTAAAAAAATGTTAAAATATAGTATGTACAGAAGTATAAATATTTGTCTACTTTCTTAAATATTTGTCAAACCCTTAAATTTTCTATCATGAAAAAACTACAGTGTTATCCCCTTAATTTATATTGTTATATTGATGATTAGTGAAGATAGGAGTATTTTGTATATATTGATGGACATTTGTGCATTTTATTTTGTAAATTGTTTGACCAGGCATTTCATAAGATTAAAATGGATGCTTCACCTTAGCTCAGGTACACTTTTTTAAAAAACTAATTAATTAACTTTTGGCTGTGCTGGGCCTTCGTGGCTGCTTGCAGGTTTTCTCTAGTTGCAGTGAGCAGTGGTTGCCCTCTTCGTTGGGGTGCATGAGTTTCTCACTGAGATGCCTTCTCTTGTTGCAGAGCATGGGCTCTAAGCACATGGCCTTCAGTAGCTGCAGCATGAGTGCTTTAGGAGTTGCAGATTGCGGGCTCTCCAGATCGTGTTGGTATCCTGGCTTAGATGCTCTGAGGCGTGCGGAATCTTCCCAGAACAGGGATTGAACCTGTATCCCTGCATTGGCAGAGATTCCTCTCCACGTACCACCAGGGAAGTCTAGGTTTTCTTTTATATTATAAAATAGAGGCGTGTCAATTATTTTTCAAAATATGAGTCCACGTACATATTTGATTAGGGAGCATGCTTAAATCCAGACTTCAAAACCAGAACCCCCTTCATAATCCTTTGCAATCATTTTATATCTTCATATCCTTGTCTTGATTCTGCCTCAATTGTGACAAAATATTTGCATTTAAGATTATCTAAGGAACACTGTATGATAAAAGTCATAGTTATTATCTGTTTTAAGAACAGTTTATTGAGATATAAATTAAATATATTAAATCTCAGTATTTGTGGGTGCACAATTCTGACCCTTAACAAATATGTATACTTTCACAGAAACATCATTAAGTTTAAATATATATTTTAACCACACCAAAAATGCCCCATGTGCTGCTTTGAGGAACCCACTCCCCCACAGACTCTTGGCTTTGGAAACCACTTCTTTCATTTCTGTCTCTACAGCTTTAGTGTTTTCAGAATATCATACAATGGAATTCTATAGTATATAGCTATTCTATTTTTATTTCTTCACTTAGCATTATGCTCTTAAAATTCATCCATATTGTTGCACATTTAGGAAATTCACTGATTTTTTTTTCATACTCAATAACATTACAATATTAGCTACAAAATGATTTGTTTATTCATTCACCATTTGATAGTACATTTGCATTGCTTTGAGTTGGGGCAATTGTGAATATTTGAGTAACAGGTGTATCAGTGAATATGATTTTATTTGATTTGGTTAAATACCAGTAAGTAAAGAAACTACTTCTTTTTTTTTTAATTAATTAATTTATTTATTTTTTAATTTAACTTTACAATACTCTATTGGGTTTGCCATACATCGACATGAATCCACCACAGGTGTACACAAGCTCCCAATCCCGAATCCCCCTCCCACCTCCCACCCCACAACGTCTCTCTGGATCATCCCCGTACACCAGCCCCAAGCATCCTGCATCCTGTATCAGCACTGTTTATAATAGCCAGGACATGGAACCAACCTAGATGTCCATCAACAGATGAATGGATAAGAAACTATTTCTGACATACCATATTGCATTCTTATCATAGATATGTAAGAGTGAGAGGTGCTCCAAGTTCTTTTGAGATTTTACTTAAAAAGTAAATCTGAGCACTGCAAAGAGGTATCAGTTTTAATTTGTATCTGCTTAATGACTAACAACATTGTGTATCTTTTCATATCTTATTTTCTCTTGGTACCTTTGCTACTGAGCAAAGGGCTAATAGAAGCCAATACTACAGTACCATCTGTTGAGGAAAAAGAATGTTTTATTGAGTGGTCAACCCCAAAGAAGACATGAGACAAAACTCCATCAGAAGTCAAACTTTCATGATTTAGGGGAGGAGGATTGGTATGCAGAAGTATTGGCTGAGTAAGTTCTGATTGAAGGGTTCTGGGACCTTGCATTTATGGTAAGGGTGGTAAAGGGGCTGTGGCCCAGAATCTTCCTGGACAACGGACCCTTTGCTGCTGGAAGGGTTTCCGTGTTCATATTCAGGCCATGTCCCAGTTCTTTGACTCCTTGCAGAGGAAACTTTGGTTCTAGGTGTTTGAGGTCAAAATTTTCTCCTCTTGCACATCCTATGGCTGCATGACTTAAGGTTTTACTCTATTGAGTCAGAAAAACAAATCATTATCTTCTTAGAAACAGGATACGGCCAGCTTGGGGCTTGTTCTGCAGTTACACCTTTTCTTTGGTACAGTTTTGTTTCTCTGCTTGTTTGTTTTTGCCATTTTATGGCATTTATTTTCTAATTATTGATTTGTGACATTTTATTACATTGGGTTGGTCAAAACGTTCCTTCAGATTTTAAGCAAAAAGACACATTTTTCGTTTTCAACAAGAACTTTATTGAACAACGTATTTACTATTTTGTTCTACTACCTTTTGCCATTTTTCAGGCAACTTGATAATTCTATGTTCCCAAAATGTTTTATCTTTTTGAGTAAAGAGCTGTTCCAGGTATCTTTTCTAGTTTCCCAGGATTTGAAATTATTATTATTTTTTTCACAATGAGAATTTTGTAAAGAACAAAATAAATGGAAATCCAAAGTTGCAATGTCTAGTGAATATGAATGAATCATAACTACCACTGTTTGGTTTTCTGGAAGGAGCTCATAATAAAGGACTCCCTTCCAAGTCTGCCATATACACAATTTTACCTTCTTTGGATGAAGACTGGCCTTTGGTACGGTAGATGGTGGTTCATTTTGCTTGTTCCACGATATCTTCTCTTCTACGTTACTGTACAATATCCGCTTTTCATCACCTATCACAATTTGTTTTAAAAATGGAAATTTTTAATGTTTAAGTAGACAGTCATATGCAGAAATATGGGCAAGAAGGTTCCCATGTGGAACCCAAACATCAAGGTGATGAACATAACCAAGCTAGAGCAAACAATTTTCTTTTTAAAAATATTTATTTATTTGGCTGTGTTGGGTCTTAGTTGTAACATATGGGATCCCCTTGTGTTGCACAAACACCCTAGTTGTGTTGTGTGGGCTCCAGAGTGAGTGGGTTGGTTTAGTGGTTGTGGCTCTTGGGTTTAGTTGCTCTGCGATATGTAGGGTCTTACTTCTCCAACTAGCGATCTAATGCACATTTCCTGCATTGCAAGGTGGATTCTTAACCACTGGACCACCAGGGAAGTCCCCATTTTCTGTATTCTTTTTTTTTTTTAACTTTCTGGTCCAATTATTTATTTATTTGTCTCTCCTTTGTTTTATTTATTTATTTTTTTTACTTTATTCTACTTTATAATACTGTATTGGTTTTGCCATACATTGACATGAATCCACCACAGGTGTACACGAGCTCCCAATCCTGAATCCCCCTCCCACCTCCCACCCCAAAATGTCTCTCTGGATCATCCCTGTGCACCAGCCCCAAGCATCCTGCATCCTGCATCGAACATAGACC